>CM070713.1:68524608-68747683 GCA_036346275.1 Otatea glauca | reverse complement strand
CCCGATCCCTCGTGGGAAAGGCCTTCGACAAGGTTTCATCGGCCGACCGCCGTGTCCGACGCCGAGCAGATTGTACGCACCTGCGAAGGATGCCAATTCTTCGCCCGACAGACGCATCTGCCAGCCCAGGCCTTGCAGACGATCCCCATCACATGGCCGTTTGCAGTGTGGGGACTCGATCTGGTCGGGTCCTTCAAGAAAGCGCCCGGGGGCTTTACTCATCTCCTCGTCGCGGTAGACAAGTTCACCAAGTGGATAGAAGCCAAGCGGCCGTGGCGCCACGTCGGTGCAGCGACCACCTTCTTCCGCGACATCGTCTTTCGGTTTGGAGTCGAACTCTATCATCACCGACAACGGGGCGCGATTCACGGGAAGGAGTTCCTCGAGTTCTGCGGCGACTTGACATCCGCGTCGATTGGGCGCCGTGGCCCATCCGCGGACTAACGGTCGTCGAGCGCGCAAACGGCATGATCCTCCAAGGACTCAAGCCATGGATCTTGATCGATCAAGCATTTCGCGGGCGATGGGTGGCGAGCTACCTCCGTCCTCTGAGCTTGCGGACCACACCGACTCGGCGGCCGGTTTACACCGCTCTTCATGGTGTTCGGTCTTTGGTTGCCCCGCCAACCGACACAGAATACGGCGCCCCAAGACTACAAGCCTTCGACGAGGCTCGGGGGCTCGCCTCGCAACAAGACACCATCGACCAGCTTGGCGAGGCACGCGATGTAGCCATTCTACGATCGGCCAAGTATCAACAAGCTCTGCGGCGTTACCACAGCCGCCAGGTTCGAGGGCGATCCTTCAGCGCTGGCGACCTGGTCCTGCGTCGGGTCCAGACCAGCAAAGACAAGCACAAGCTCTCGCCGCCCTAGGAAGGCCCCTTCATCGTCGCAAAGGCTCTTCGGCCTGGCACCTTTCGACTCAGGGACACAGATGGCCGCGTCCTCCCCAACGCTTGGAACATAGAAAAATTAAGGCGTTTTTATCCCTAAGTCCTTTTCTTATTCCTTGCGTCGTCTTTACTTCTCCTCCCGAGCACCTGGTCGCCGCGCGACGCTCGGGGGCTGCCTATGGGCGACCCCATTCAGGCTGCTTCTGGTCGGCGCCTATGCAGGTTGGTGACCCGACCAGTCACGAGGTCCTTCCGAGCGATAACCCTCTCGACCCGAGTGCTACGGCCTACGCCCCAGTAGCTACGATTGCTAAGTAGCACTTCGCGGAAGAAGGAAGTACCCGAGCGGAGTGACCTTTGGCCGGTCGGGAACACTCCTCTCCCGCGCAAACTTGGCTAACTCACGCGCTCATGCGGGTCGGTGACCCGACCGGTCACGAGGTCCATCCCGAGCGGTAACCCTCTCGACCCGAGTGCTACGGCCTACGCCCCAGCGGCTACGGTTGCAAGTAGCACTTAGCGGAAGAAGGAAGTGCCCGAGTGGAGCGATCTTTGGCCGGTCGGGAACACTCCTATCCCTCACAAGTGCTTGTGACTGCTGCGTGGCCAAAAGTTCCTATCCTCTCCGCCCCTCCCGAATCGACCTGACCTACGCATAAGTGACCCCGGTGGTCCTTACGGCTATGGCCGGTCGAGCACCCACCATGACATAAAAGAGGGCAGGAGGCATACGGGAACTTGCTAAGTTTAAGATTATTTACGAACAATAGTCTTTACAATAAAGGAGTACGAATCTAGCTTCTACTTATTCTTCTTGGAGGGCACTCTGCGGCGAGATGTTGCTGGCGATCTTCCGAGCGTGCGGCTCAACTTGGAGCTCGAACCTGTCGATCTCGTCGTCGGATCACTTCCAAAGAACGCCTGCTCACCACCGCAAGGTCGATCTTTGTCGTAGTGGGAGACGGTATTGACCAGGCGAGGAAGCTCAAGAAGCGGCACTAACGGTCGGCGCTCTCTCAACGCGCCCGGCCTCGGACTCGCCGACATGGGGCGAGCGCTCGGGCCGCCACTTCCCAAGGACACAGTCGCAGACATCGTGGCGCGACCTTGCGAAGGGCCTCGCCCGCGGCCAGCCGGCCCACCACCTTCGCTACCTTCAGCCGCCGAGCTACGCCCGTCCGCCGTGTCGCCTCGTCCACGAGCCTTGAGGCGTCGCCCTTCCGCCTATAGCGGCGTTGATTCTTCTGCGATTCTGCGGATCACAACATCTCGAGATGAGCATGCCTTATGAGTCGCGCTGGCAGAATTGACCAAGGAGTTGAGACACTTACCGGCTGCAGAACTCGCCAAGTTGCTGGTTTCTTCCCTGACTCCCTCGTATGAGGTCCTCAAGGAAGCCAGCTCCTTCCGAGCAGTCTCCCGCTCAGAACGCACTCGGTCAGCGTCTTTCCGGGCCTGGTCCCGCTCGCTTCGCAGACGGGTCGCTTTGCTAAGCGCATCCTCTGCGGTGACGGCGGCATCCTTGGCGCTGACAGCCTCCGCCAGGAGGAACTCGAGTTCCGCCACCCTCGTCCTCAGAGACTTGGCCCCCAGGCGCTCTTCGAAGAGGGACTTCGTGGCCTGATCCAGCTCTTGGCGGGCCTCCGCCGTTTCCTCCCACCGGATGGTCAAAGACTCCTGAGCCAGGCGTAGCTCAGGGCGCAGCCGATTGCATTCCTCCACGGCAGCCACCCGCTGGCTGTCCAAGCGCCGTAGGAGCTCAACCTTGCCCTCGGAGCGGGCCCGCATCTTGTAAATGCGAACACTCGTCGGTCTCGCCGCAAATTCATCAGAAGGTACGAGAGGCCGGGCTTCCGATCAACTTACCATGCTAACCGGCCGGACTCCCCCGGCGATCACGTCCAACGCCCTGCCGAAGGATTCGAGAGCGAGAGCCAGACCATTCCGGATCTGGTCCATCTCAGCTTCGGCGTCCTGAGCGCCTTGCTGGAGGGCGGCCCACTCGCTCTCCTCCGCTTTGCCCAAGGTCCCTGACCTACGGGCCATACCCGGCAACAGGCCCTCGGTCGCCCGTTCGGATGGGACGCCACTAGACCGGGCCCCCACGGGCAAGGGTGGTGAAATGGGCCCCTCGGGAATCCCCTCGACGGCCTGCGCCTGTGGGGCTTCGACCGATACCTCTCCTTGAGGCACGGGTGGACGTCTCGGCCGCCGGCACCGCGTCTGCCCGGCAAGCTCGCGGGTGACGTCGCCGATTCCCCCTCCGTAACGACGATCGCGCCACCCGGCGGCGTCCCCGGCGGAGACGGTGGGAGCTCTTCACCGACCTCGATCTCTGAGTGAGGCCCCGTCCCTCCGATGGCGAAGCGCCCTCGGCGCGCCCGGCTTCGGCCACTGCGCCACGACCATCGCCAACCCGGTTGGCGTCTCACACCGATGCGGCGCCCGCACGCGGCGACTCCTCCGGCGGTAGGGCGGCGCCACCCCTTGCGCTAAAGACGGCGCGCGGCGCGGCCGCCACGGCCACACGTGTAAGCGCCGCACATCGCAAGCACTTAGAAGCTGTCCGGTAGCTTTTGGTAACAATGTTCAAACAAGGGAAAATGGTACTTATCGAGCGGCGGGTGCGCGGCAGCGCGCCTCTTTGCGGTCCCTCCAAGGCGAATCCGCCGCCGCTTCGAGACCGTCTCCACAAGGCGCCTCATTGAGGCGCGACGACGACGTCGACCGCGACGGCCGCCCCGCCGGGGCCCCTCGGCGCGGTGCCTACGCGATCGCCCTCCGTCGGGCCCCGCTCGGGCTACCTCCGGTCGACGAGTCGAAAAGAACCCACGATATGGGTAACAGGCTGCCCCGCTGCCGGTCGGTGGAGCCCGCGGCGGTGGTCTCGAACACGTCCTCACCACGCGGCCTCGCCGCGCTCCTCTTCTTCTTCTTCCTCTCCTCCTCCTTTCGCTTCTTGCGGGAGGAGTCAGGCTATCTGACCTCCGCCGAGCCGCTGCCCTCGGCGCCTTTCTCCCCAGAGCAACGCCGGAGACCATTCCCGAGAGCCCCTAGAAGATGCGAAACACCGGTCGGGCCAGGGCGCCAAAGGCAAAGGGAAGAGAGAGGCGAGAAGAAGTCCGCCCAACCTACGAGATTTGGGGGGTGGGCCGTCGAGAATGGCTCCAGGTGGCCGCCCAGATCTCGATGGCGCTTCGCCATTCGGCCACCCGAGCCGACCTCGGTCGCGGCGAGCTCGGGCTCCGCCATCCTCATCTTATTGGACACCCCCTCATACCGGAACATGGGGCGCGGCCTGTGCATGAGGGGTTGCACGCGCATCCCTATGAAGGCACGCACGACGATGTCCCCGGTGAGCCTCTGCTCCCTTAGAGCCCTAACATGCTCCACGATCAGGGCCACCTTCTTCTTCTCCTTCTTGTCAGCACCCCAGGTCCATTCTTCCCCGCCACGGGAAGGCGGGCCGAGCGACTGGGGCGCTGTCTCCGACGTTCCGAACGTAAAACCACTCAGAACGCCATCCTTTGTTGGACGACGGTAGCTTGACGTCGAGGTACTCCGAGCTCCGGCCGGCCCGAAGCTGGAGGGCCAGGCCAACGAGGGGCGCCGTAGCATCCGCTGGCTTGACCTTCCAGAGTCTTGCATGGAAAAAGTACCTCCACATCGCCCAGTGCGGCTCGATCCCCAAGAAGGCCTCACAAAGCGTGATGAAAATGGTGATGTGGAGGACCCCGTTGGGGTTGAGATGGTGTACCTCTGCCTTGTAATGGAAGAGCAGCCCTCGAACGAACGGGTGCAGCGGCAGGCCGAAGCCGCGCTCGAAGAACGAGGCAGGCACTACGACCTCGTCGTCCCCCGGTGAAGGGGCGGCGGCCCCCGTCGGCACCCTCCAGTGGGAAAGATCCTGCGCAAGGAGGAAGCCTTTCTTCACCAAGCCGAGCGCACGGCTGGCCTGGGTAGAGCACTCCGGCCACGACATCCTCGCGAAAAGATGGCGAAAAGGTGAGGAAGGGAGAAAGCTCTTTTTTACTTTTTCTTATCTTAGGCAAAGGGCTGGAAGATGAGGAAGGCAAGAGCGTGTAACTGCCCGAGAACGTCCCAGCAACGTATTTATAGAAGACGAGCGGGCGTCGACCGAACAAGCACCCCCTTGAGCGAAGCGTCGCGTACACCCTCGTCTGCCTCGCCGGGCGCCTGGTAACTCCCAGTTTCCAATTCCACTCTGCATTTAATCTTGACAAGATAGTAGAGCCGTAAAGACACCGCCTCGGGCCACGAGTCCTGAGACCTCTCGGTCTCCGCTTTAGGCGGGGCGGTTGCCCGGCGCGCGTGAGGCAGCCACTGGCCAACGGCGCCCCAGCAGCTAGAGCTCGGCGGCTCGCGCCAGGGCCCAATGAGAGAGCGTGGGTTCTAAAGGCCTATTCCACGGATGGACATAAGGCCGCCAAAGAAAAACCGAGCAAAGGACGGACGCAGGCGAGTCCCCGTGATCCCCTGTTGGGTGGTGACGACCCAATCGCCTCTACTCGTGTCCGAGACTATACTTCACACTCTCTCGGGAGCTCATCGATGGGCGACGACCACCGTGCCTCAGGTGGCGGACGACCCAGGGTCCAATACGGGATCGAGTAAAGAAAGGTTTCTTATGGGTCGCCTCACGGCGAGGCCAGGACACCCTACTGCAGGACCGTCGCTCGGAAGGGTCCCCCTTGGGCGGGACCTCCCAGGACCCACTCGGACTACCTGTTATTAGCTCCACGAGCACGGCGTTCGAACCAACACGGGTAAATGCGTGTCGCTCACCCCCTCCAGGTCCCACACCTACGGACAGGGTACACGTGTGGGATAGACGGCGACCACTTCTCTCGCAGCTACCCTCGCTGGACGAGGACTCGGGATGGATGCCCCGCGTCCAGCTACGACGTAAAATGAGCCGCGTCCAGCTACGACGCTAAACGAGCACTCGGACACCCGAACCTCACGAAGAGGCATCCGGTCGTCCCACGGTCTAGCTACGACGTTAAACGAGCACTCGGACACTCGAACCTCACGAAGAGGCATCCGGTCGTCCCTGCCGACCAAGGCACGGTCTAGCTACGACGTTAAACGAGCAATCGGACACCCGAACCTCACGAAGAGGCATCCGGTCGTCCCACGGTCTAGCTACGACGTTAAACGAGCACTCGGACACCCGAACCTCACGAAGTGGCATCCGGTCGTCCCTGCCGACCAAGGCACGGTCTAGCTACGACGTTAAACGAGCAATCGGACACCCGAACCTCACGAAGAGGCATCCGATCATCCCACGGTCTAGCTACGACGTTAAACGAGCACTCGGACACCCGAACCTCATGAAGAGGCATCCGATCGTCCCTGCTGACCAAGGCACGGTCTAGCTACGACGTTAAACGAGCAATCGGACACCCGAACCTCACGAAGAGGCATCCGGTCGTCCCACGGTCTAGCTACGACGTTAAACGAGCACTCGGACACCCGAACCTCACGAAGAGGCATTCGTTCGTCCCTGCCGACCAAGGCACGGTCTAGCTACGACGTTAAACGAGCAATCGGACACCCGAACCTCACGAAGAGGCATCCGGTCGTCCCACGGTCCAGCTACGATGCTAAACAAGCACTCGAACACCCGAACCTCGCGAAGAGGCATCCGGTCATCCCTGCCGACCAAGGCACGGTCCAGCTACGACGTTAAACGAGCACTCGGACACCCGAACCTCGCGAAGAGGCATCCGGTCGTCCCTGCCGACCAAGGCACGGTCCAGCTACGACGTTAAACGAGCACTCGGACACCCGAACCTCACGAAGAGGCATCCGGTCGTCCCTGCCGACCAAGGCACGGTCTAGCTACGACGTTAAACGAGCACTCGGACACCGAACCTCATGAAGAGGCATCCGGCCGTCCCCGCCACCAAGGCACGGTCCGGCTCACGACGTTAAGCGAGCACTCGGACACCGAACCTCGCGAAGAGGCATCCGTCGTCCCTGCCGACCAAGGCACGGTCTAGCTACGACGCTAAACGAGCACTCGGACAGTCGAACCTCACGAAGAGGCATCCGGTCGTCCCTGCCGACCAAGGCACGGTCCAGCTACGACACTAAAACGAGCACTCAGACACTCGAACCTCACGAAGAGTTCGCCGCCCGATCGCCGCATCGAGAAAAGAATCACTCACCGATTACACGATTCTCGAGGCCAAGTTGGGAAATAATCAAACAAGCTCATTGCAAAGACGGTCATAAGGAAAAGGAGATTTCATTATAGGCCATGAGCTCAAACTTTACACCATGTTACATGAGGTGCCCGGAAGGCTCAAACACTACGCAAGGCTACAAGATATGGCGGAGCTATTTCTGCACCTAGTATCATATCTTGACCATCAATACTACATCAGTGCAGTTGCACTAATGGCTACAAATTCCGGGGTCCGTCGGCGCCGCCTCCGCCAAGCGACAAATGATCAATACGCCAATCCCGCCATGCCACCAAGATCGACGGCTACCCGCAGCGCACCCGCGCCATCGCCTCCAGGAGGGCCGCCCTCACCTCGAAGAGCTTCGGGACGACCCCAAGCAACGCGTCAACGACGGCAGTGTCGCGGGCCACGGCCTCCTCTTCCCCCGTGAGCTCGGCCATCGCCTGGTTGTGCTCGGCCCAGAGCTCGGCCAGAGGATCTTCTTCCTCCACCTCGTCGTCATCACCAAAGCTGAAGATCAGTGGATGCCTCGAAGCCATTTAGAGGATTGCAAAAGAGGACGCTGGTTTGGGGGACGATCACTCAAACAAGCAGCGGCACCCTTATATACCCAGACGGAGGGAGATCGAACGTCTCCAGAATAAATGCAAGCGCCGAAAAACGAAGCGCCCTTCACCAAAACCCGAAGCAGTCAAGAAGACGAGCGGGCAAGGTGCACCAAGCCATGCGCGACGCGCGCAACGAAGCGATTAAAAGCCCCCAGCGGTTCGAATGCCCTCGGCCGAGTTCCAGGGCAGCCGTCGAATGCGTCGGGGTACACCTGGCGGAAACCAGCTAACCTAGTTGGTCGGACCGACCAATCAGGCCCAGTCACCATTCACATTCAAGCTCAACCTCCAACCGAATCTGCCGAACTCACTCGGGGGTTCGGGGGCTACTGACGAATACTTACAACAGGGGTACTCCAACGGCCGGTAGCGAGCGGCGCCCTAAGCATAACCCGAGCCTAACAGGCCGCTCCAGCCCGCCATCGATCAAAGAACTGCGGGGCCACACAGGACGCCCATTCCCGACCGATCGGGATAGGCATCCCCGACCAAGCAGGGCTTCCGACCTCCGCAGCAGGTCGGATCCCCCGACTCCGATCAAACCAAGGCAACCTCCGCCGAGGGCCGCGTGTCGAAGCCTCCACCGGCCCACAGCCACGTGCCCCACGGACGGAGTCAATTGAAGTGACTATACGAGAGCAGGTGGCCCCTTCCCAAGATGGTTTAATGACTGCTGAAGTCAAGCTTCCATCCCATCGACTACCACGTCGACAGAAAGCACGCTCCTCCCCCTCTCGAGACAAAGACCAACGTTATACACAACAACGTCAACACTCGTCAGGCTCACAGAAGGCAGGTGCGCCATTTCCCAACGAAGAAGCTAACCGCTCCGCCCAACAAGACTACCAACCCAGTGTGAGCAAGACGAGCGGTGACCAGTCGACAGAACGAAGGACCGAAGCTCTTAGCATAGGTCACCTCGCCCTTCCCCAACTCTCGATGTAACCTGCCCCTTCCTACCGTATAAAAGAAGGCAGGAACCCCCGGGGAAGGGAGGGAGAGAAGAGGCACACGCACAAGCAACGAGCATTCTTGCGCTAAGGCTCTTAGCTCGCTCTTGTAAACACTGTGTAACCATCCGCCCTAAAGACAATACAATTCCACCACACGAACTAGAGTAGGGACATTCGGCCCGAACCAGTATACATCTTGGGCTTCCGAGTCTAACCATTCAGGGAGTGGGAACGCGTGGCCCCTTAGACTTACAAATTTACTTGCCGGTGCTCGAAACGCCGACAAAGGCTCATCGAAAAATTTGAACCGAATGAAAAAATAACAAACCATGTTATAAAATTTTGAATTTTCTTTGGATGGTCCTGATGCATCAATAATGTAGCCATAAAATTTTCAAATGATGATCAAGCATCAGGAATTTTAAAAAATTCTGAAAGTGCTACTATCCTGATAAAAGCCTTACCGACAAACTTCAACCGAATGAAAAATGGTTCAAAACAAGTTATAAAATTTTGAAAGTTTTTTTGGATGGTCCTAATAAATCATCAATAATTCCACAAAATTTTTAGATGATGATCAAGCTTCACCGATTTTCAAAAATTCTGACAGTGCTATGTCCTGATAAAAGCCTCATGAACAATACATAGATTTCCTTGAGTAAGGAAAAAGGTTTAAAATCTTAAACTTTTAAAGAAGGGTGCTAAGGCAATGCTTAAACTCTCATAAAAATTTTGGATCATTATAACACACCAGTGAATTTATAAAATTCTTACAAGGGTATTGTACCATTTTATGTTCTTTCTGTTTTTTATTTTTGAAATAAAACAAATGAATTTCAATGCATTCATAGATTTGATTGAGCAAATAAAAAAAGTTTAAAATTTTTGAAAATTTTGGAGAAGGTTTTTGAGGCAATTATTAAGCTCTCATAAAAATTTTGAATCATGATCACACTCGAGAAAATTTATAAAATTTTGATAAGGTTACTATCTCAGTTATGTTCATTCTGTTTTTGATTTTTAAAGATAACAAATTAAGTTAAATTATTTTGAAATTTTTTCTATGATCCTACACTTCTAAATATAGCACCATAAATGTTTCATAATATGATCAAGCTTGTACAATTTTATAAAAATCTGATAGTGTTTCAGTCAAAATTATAAAACGTCTCAAAAATTCGGTTCTTCAACAAAAATTCACGGAAGATGACTTTTTTAAGGGTTATTGGGTCAAATCTAGTAAAAAATCGGTCAAATTAGCCGAGATTTCAGTGAGATTTGGTTAATTCTCACCGAATTTTTTTGTGATACTGTAGTATTTTTCATTTTTTTACACGATTTTGGATCCCGTCCCCGGCCAAAATCCGAAATCTTGAGCAAGATTTTTAAAATTTTGACAAATTTTGGAACCTTGATCACAAGTGACTCATCCACTTTGGACCAGTGCCTGTGGGAAGGGAGGCCCTACGTGTAAGCGCTAGTAAGCACAACCGACGGACATCGTCATGCGAATCACGACTAGGGATGAAAATGGATTGGATATTGACGGATAATGGTTCTGCTATACTTATTTTTATATTTTTTTTCTCAGATACGGATACGAATATGGATAACTCGGAAACGAATACAAATATGAATAACATCGAATACGGATACAGAGCAAATACAAATCGAAATGAATACAGTTATGATATTTATCGGAACAGGAAAACCCTTTAAATTATACACATAAAATGAAAAAATGTAACTAGTTTATCTGCTCCAAACATTCATGAAAAACATGTAATGACCCAAGATTTGTATTCTTGGTGGAATTATGTTTAAAATAATTAATTATATATTTATGAGTTTTTATGCATTTTTAGCTACTTATTTAAAATATTTTCCTATTAAGGACAATAGTGTTTGATTTTTTTTAAAAAAAAGCTAATAAAATCTTGAAAATATTTTTTTTAAATGTTAGATTGTGTCAAGAACTACCCTAAAATTTTTGTAGTTTTTGGAGTTGGTTTGCCAATTTTAATAATTGAAATTTGATTTATGGATTAATTAAATTAGAAAACGATTTTGAAATTCACATGTATATTCGGATATATGACCCATAAATATTTGGGTTATCCAGATCCGTATCCGTATCTGACGGATAGTGAGCTAATGAATCCGTATCTAATAGAAAAAAATCCGTATCCGTTTTAGATCCGATAAATATCCGATTCAACAAAATCCATATCCGAAAATTATCCAGATCGGTCATAAGTTATCCGATTCGTTTTCATCCTTAATCACGACTGTCATGCGGATCATGACCGACGTGTACTCTAAGCCAACCAGACCGCGTCAGCAACGACCTCGCGAAATCATCCTTTTCCTAGCCATAGTCTGTTTTTTTTTTGCAAATTTAGCACCCAGCGAATGAATTTATAGATTTGGCTCATTCCTCACCGTGAAAGGCGCTCTCCGGTGAGCCGTAACAGCAGACAGGCGAGCGCGGAACCGGACACTGCCACTTCAGGGGAGCGCGGGAGGTGCCTTACATGGCCCCGAGAGCTCCGACGGACGTGAAAGGCGACACATGTGTACTTTTCGGTGTTTCCGCGGTTGAGAATAAAGCTAAATCTATATCGTTCGTAAGAGGCTAAATTTGCTAAAACAAAAGGGTCGAACTCTGGCCTTGCCTCTCGCCACGTTGGCCCAGGCGACCGAGCAACTGTTGCCACGTCTGGAAAGTACCAAAGACGATCAGGGCAAATACAATAACAAAGCCAACTGCTTACTTCATCTTCTATCCATGTCATCTAGAGTAAACACTAAAGTCAGCTTGTACAATAGCTATCTCTAAAAGTTGGCTCTAAATGTTGTGCATTAACTATCTCTTCTCTCTTGTACGTAACTAATCTAACTATACTCCCGTGCAATGTTTATTACTAAATAAGAGCCAGCTCTCTTCTTTTTCCTCTTTTCTCACTCTTTTATATAGGACAAAGTTGATGTAGACATGATAAAAATAAGCTGAGGTGGTTTTATTGTACATGCCCTCACAGCGAGATCAGTAGCCACAGATTGATGATTAATTGATGAAGCACATAATGCTTCCCGCCCACCAAAATGAACCAAACAAGTGTACCTGGCAATATTTCTTTATACTTTTGCTTTGTCTATATCTTATTTGGATGAATTCTACATATCCATTGAAATTTACTTATTTTCGAGTGTGACCTTTTAGTTTGTTCTAAGAATACAGTAGCTTCCCTTTTAAAACGCATGTCATGCTCGCATTGCAAAATTTTTGTGAATTCTTTCCTTCTATAATACTCCTGCTATTTTTTTAAAAAAAAAGAATATTAGGATTGCAACCCTCTTTATTTGATTATTTTGAGACACACGTGCAGAGCTGGGTAAACACACAAATAGGGAAATATAATTTTTCTCGATTCATAAAACTTAAAATAAAGGCAACACTATATCTATAAAACGACTTATCTTTCTAACTAAGCATCCCTAGGTATTAAAAAGAACAATGCTTTACAAATAACCTTTTATTTAAGGTCGACCGTTTCTATAATTCTATTACTCAAGGCCATTGGTCGATTGGAATAAACAATATGCATTACATATTTTGAAATATGTTCTCTTAACCGCTTCAACTAGAATTAATAGGCAATAGCACGAAACAAACTTGTCAGGGAAGAAATACAAAACACCACTTACGCTTACCAAACTCAGAAATATAAAAATAGATGTGAAAAAAGAAGCTGAAAATAGAGAAAGATGCGACGATAGAAGATCAGTAGTCGAGAAATGAAGAATCAATATGTCCATCATAGAGACCTAGGATTCCCTGTCAAATTTATGAAAAATATAATGACCACTCGTCGAGTAGAGACTTTATTGCTGTAGAAAATATTACAAGAATCGGATGAAAAATTAGATTGATTGTTTGGGGCACGTAGGACACCTTATTTATAGCCACATAAAGTTGTCAGTTAATTATATTATAGATACCTTTTTGTCTTCACGTATGAGTTTTTGTTGAGTCTTAAACCATCTCGTTCTTTAGTCATTAGTCGTAAGTTGCAAAATATGCTAATAATTGTCTTCATGTTAATAACGTGAGAAACTACCTTGTCTTTCGACTGATCTACCTAATCAGAGCTTATAAGACCATATGACGGGTTGTCATCAACGTAGACCGGTCGTTTCTTAGTTTAAATTAGTCCTCATTAGCTTTTGACCAATTCGCTACTAAAGGGGATAAAGCTTCTTTTGAATCATGGTTATAGACATAACTGTTAAGTGGCCTACTTAGAGACAGTAAAATATTGACTTGGTCAATAATCTTCGCCACAATAGTCCTATTAAAATGTTGAGCAATGCTTCAATGCTTTCTCTTCTAATACAAGTTGCACAAATCTTGAAGCAAACGAAGAGGTAAGTAATCACCATCTACCCTTCATTCATACTTTAATATTTGTGCAACTGTAAAAAAAAAAGCATCGAAGCACCTCTCTAAAATGTTATCTTATGATAAAATTTTCTCCACCGTAAGTATGAACTTAAGTAGAATTGTGAAAATTCAAGCCAACACCCAAAATTAGGAGGCTTGTGGGCTTTCAAACAGTTAGGCTTGTGTAGCCTTAGCAAAATGAGCGACAAATCATTCCCCATGGCCTGCCTTTTGTCATCTCAAAATTTCCGGCAAAACTTCTCTCTTCTCCTTGCCGAGGAAGGCAGGCAAGCAGAGCGAGCGAGCGAGGCGTGCGCAATGGCGGATTCGTCGGCGCCGACCCGGGTGATGATGGCAGTGAACGAGTCGTCGCTCAAGGGTTACCCTCACCCCTCCATCAGCTGCAGCGCCGCTTTCGACTGGACGCTCTCCAAGCTCGTCCGCTCCAACGCCGGTGGCTTCCACCTCCTCTTCCTCCACGTCCAGGCCCCCGACGAGGACGGTACGTGCGCCCCCGCTCGTTTGTTCAGCGGAATGCCCCACGTGGGTGGATGGCTTGCTTCGCTTGTTGCGTGCTTGGGGTGCTCGATGAAATGCGTCGGTTCTCCCTCGGTCGCGCAGGGCGTTGGTGCCGCCTCAGTATGTGATGTCGCGGTGTGGGTGGTAGCTCCTCTTCGAGCATGGTGTAGTTAGTAGCACTCCCTAATAGTGTTTGATGATATGCGTGATAGTTTCTAGTATTGATTGATGCTGTCCTTACTGCAATCTCGCTGTTAATGTACACGAATCCTTTCAATTGTTGCGACCCGTGTAGACTGTAGTGTTAGGTATGAGTCGGACGGGCTGTTTGGAACATAAGCCTGAAGAATTAGAGTACATGCTTCTGATGCATTCGGCCATTGGCTCTGTTCATAGCATCATTATTTTGGGTGCATATGGTGTTTTATTGCAAGGTTTTTGTGGAGCTTGTTCTGTTTCAGGATTAGTCAATGTTATGTACTAATTGAAGTAGGCTACCCATACTAGGTGGTTGTTGTTGGTAGTTGGTGAGGCATCTGAATTAAGTGTATCACTACCAACACCACGATAAGAAGATTTGTTGGGTGTATTGAATGCCTCTTCTTCAAAGGCTGGTTTCATGGTGTGTTTCTAAGACAAATGGTCGACCGAGATAATGTACTGGTTATGCTGTTTTTGCCGTTTCTGGATTCTAAGGGATACTGCATAGTTTTGAACGAAAGGTTGGGTACTAGTGTTTAGTGAGTTGTGTCGATGTAGATTGTAGGATGTTTCTCTCCTCTGATCTTAACTAATATTCAGGCCAGAGGTACGCCATAGTTTATGTTTGAACGGAAGGGATGCTGCATAGTTTAAAAGAAAATGCCATTTGATCGATGCCTCCCTGTTGGGTTCAGTATATATGAGTGGTCATTCTATACACTGGTGTTTTTTTTTATTAATGCTTTTTTGATGTGTATGGATGACACTTGGCAAAATTGGTCTGAATATGGCTGCTCATATTTTACCAACTTCTCATGCCTGACCTTATGCTTCTTTGACTCTATAATTTGTATCATTACCACTCTACTAGGAAAATGCTCAATGATACTGCAAATAGGGTATTGTTTCTTTTTTTGCATGGGAAGGTGTTAATGTGCTATTGATTGAATATCTTGCATCCTTTGATGGAATAGTGCTCCTTATCACAGGCTTTTATCTAAGTTGCCTTTTGCCTCCATTAGACGATACTTTTGCAACCAAAGAGCATGTTGTTGACTGGGTTGGGTTTCTGTAGGCTTACAGCCTACACTTTTCCTTTGAGACATTATGTACCGCTACTTTCCTCTGTTTCTGCTGCCAAGCATCATCTTTAGCGACTCTTATTTCTAGTGTTTAAAGAAATGCTGCTGTTGCAGAAACATTTGGCTATTACTGTCTATTTCCTTGTAATATCTTATTTAGTCCATTTTGAGATTGACAGCCCTGTGAGTTGTTTGCAAACTTGGTGTGTTTTTCCCCTTCCTTTTTGCTATACCATCTGAACTAGTGTATGCGATGAAATAGTTTTTGTGCTTCCAAGTGATTTTACCTGAATCCTTCTTTTTGTTTCTCGTGATTCTTTGGACCAAAAGACATTTCAGTTGATACCTGAAATTCAATAGAGGATGACCACAAAAGCTTAGGGAACACTTCTCTTATGGCTTAGATCGCCTTTTCTTCTTGTATTTACCCTTTGTTTTGTCACTTGTTGCTATACCATATATGTTGTTGCTCCAGATGAAATAGTTTCTTGCCTGTAAGTGATCTGGCCATAAAATTTGTTCAGCCTATGCTAGTACAGTATAGCTGATATAAAAAAGTTAGTTGCTATAGAAGTCCCACCTTCAGATGTACTGTCAGGCTCAGGACTCATTGGTGTGGATGTGTGGCCTCATGAAGTTAGCCAACTTTTTGTAGGGTTTCAAATTTTGAACTCAACTAGACTCTTGGAACATACACTTACACGTAGCATTTGTTTCCAAGTTTATCTTTCTGTGCAACAAGCAAATATTGAGTACTTGCTTAAACATTTGGATCATTATTTTTGTGTCTGCCTTATAAGATGTTTGTTTTGTTTTTGTTGTCAATCAAAAGGATTTGATGATATGGACAGTATCTATGCATCACCGGCAGACTTCCAGAGAATGAAGGACAGAGACAAGATAAGAGGGCTTCACTTGCTTGAGTACTTCGTGAACCAATGCCATCAATTGGGGGTAACTGAACATTGTGTTTTTCTTCAGTTCAGTATTGCAGGCTCCAATCAGCAACAGTTACCAATTTTGGTGTTTAATGGTTTGCCTTTTGTCTAATTATGTTGCAGATAAGATGTGAAACATGGATTTAACAAGGGGATCCAAAGGAGGTTTATCTGCAGTGAGGTGAAGAGAGTCCAGCCTGATCTTCTAGTCGTGGGAAGTATGGGCCTTGGGCCATTTCAGAGGTAACATATGTCAGAATGACTTGGTACTTCAGCTTGTATAGCACTTTATGTGAAAGGGTATATAAGTAATGTTCATTGTGTTTTAATATGGTTATGTATATATTTTGACAATACAATTCGTCAACTAGGTATAAACCTCATCCAAACTAAGATATATTATTATCTACTCTTTATTTTGTGAAATTGGGCTGGATTGAGCAAGTAATGTGTTGTTGCTTGTGGTGTTTGAATTGTAGTTACCAGAAGTGCGGTTCGTTCGAGTCACGGTACATGATTCGGGTTCGCAGTTCACCACTTTTTCTTTCAATTTCCATGCGAACACGAAACCCGCACTCTAAACTGGTTTGGGTTCGACGAATCCGGTTCACGATTCACAGGGGTTTACAGCGAATCTGGTAACTATGGTTTGAACAATTGATTTCGTGGTATTTACTGGTAATTAGTATTTTTAAGATATTGTCTTTCCTTTTTTCCTTTTTTGTCTGTTACCTTAGGAAAATGTTGCTGTATTCTAAAGCAAGACATACCTATTGTTACTCACATGCCAAACACAACAAAGAACATCTTGCTAATTTTCTTGCAAGTTGTACACAATTTTAAGATTAGCTGAACCACTGTACTCCCTCCGTTCTTTTTTATTTGATGTTTTTTACTTTTCACAGCCTCCGAGATGCAACTTTAACTGTCACCTTTTATAACTTTACATTAAAACGTATTAATAAAATTATATTATTATGAAAGTATTTTTAACGATAAATCTAATGATATCATTTTCATATAACCAATCTATATAATTTTAAAACTATTGGTGGTCAAAAATTAGAAAATTTGATAGCACGGATTCTAAAATGTCAAGTAAAAAAGAATGGAGGGCGTATTTCTTTTTCCAATTGTTTTTTACGACATCCTTTCTTTTTGCGATAATCATTTAAACAGTACTCCCTCCGTCCAAAAATATAAGGCGTATTTTGACTTTGCACAAGGATTAATGTTGCGTTGAAATTGAGAAAGGTACGAGAGAAAATGACTTAGATGCTCTCACTTAATTGTCTTAGAAGATGAGAGATAATACTTTGTGTGAGTGGTAATGAATAAATGCATATGGTTGAGAGAGAATAAATAGGGGTATAGAAGGAAATGCCTTATTAAATCTACATGCAAGCCTTATATTTATGGACAAGACCATTAAAAAATAAGCCTTATAAATTTGGACGGAGGGAGTACTTTTTAGATGCATGTATAAAACCTCAATCCTTTCATCTTGATTCTTGAACTTGTTAGTTTTGTTTTTACGGTTATGTTGTAGATCCAAAAAGAGAGTAGAAACAACGGAACTCTGAATTAGAGCAATGGGATAACCAAAAGCTCCATCTTACAAAACAAGGAAAAAGAAACAACAGTTTTTTGCCCTCAAATTTCTGTTGAGTGCCTTGTTGATTAACTAAAGGATTTCTGTTAACACCTCAAGCACAGTTAACATTGGATCTCTGAAGCCGACTGTAGCATGGTTATTGCAGATAACCACAATATAATTTGGAATGTTACGCTTGATTTTCTATACTTCAACTCAAATCTGAATGGACTAGAATAAATCTGATAGTCCTGAACTCTTTACAGTTTACATTGATCTTGTTCTAATTACTTGGATTGCATTTTATCCTCTTTAGTGGACATGGCAAAAATCCTTTCCAATTTGGCATGATTTTTTTTTGCTGCTATACCTAAAAAAGATATTTTCCTTTCCTCATTTTTATATTAACAAACTGCTAACCTTCGCAGATATTTAAACCCAAATAATCTGAAAGCGTTTAAATAGGTTTTTCCTGACTGTCATTTTGAAGACGGAAAATGGGATCAAATGAGAAAGAAAAACAGAAATCTTAAAGCCTTTTTTTATATATATTTTGCTTTGCCCATGCAGCTTCTAGTGAAATATAATTATGGCCTTTGCCCGTTGGTATGATCCTGTCATTTTTCTTTTTGGTTTTGCTGGTGCTCAAATCATCTTACAAATAGTTAGTTTCTCAACTTTCCAAGTGAATAGTGAAAGCAGGATGCAAGTTTATTTTTATTCTTTGTGCGCATGGGTGTGCTTGTGTCTTTGTAATTATGAAAAGGGATTTTGATATTCGTGCACCCTAGACAAGATGTTGCCTTATAAATCAAGCAACAGTATGGCGTGCCTATTATGAAAAGGCTTACTATAGAGTAGTGTACTACTGACAGAAAGACTTGGTGATTTAGTGGCCTATACGTGTAGAAATAATCATGTCTCCTGCTTATGATGTACTGGTCTTTCTGTGTATACTTAGCCCTGTCTAGATCATTAAGCTATTTCGCTACAATTCAGTTGATATAGGTCAAAGAATAATTTGTGTAGGGTTAGTACTGAATACTGATGTGGTAAGTGGCAAGAGGCAAAACTCCATGTATGGAGTTTGATTAAGAATGCTTGCCAACTCACTGCTTTTCTCCCAAATTAGGGGATAATTGGGGATCTAATGTAATTCTATGAGGCATTGTTTCTCTGCAGCGCTTTATAGGACTGATGTCACAATTTTACTTGATTACTTGATTGTCGATTTTCACACAGATGGTATGAATTGCCATGGGTAGTATGAAGTTTTTCTTGGATTGATGTCATATGCACGGTATGTTTGCATCTGTAGTTATGATAGTTTTATCTTCCCAGAACATTTGTTAAAACAAAGTTTGTTCTTTTGGAGGAAATAATATGTTGTGCATCTTATTTTTCTATCAATTGTTTGTGTGAATGAGAAACTTTACTATCAAAACTCGGTTGAGTGGTTTATGAATCAGACCATCATCTGCATCCCTATTAGGATAAGGCTATACATCCGAGAATAATATGCATATATTCAATTATATTCTTTAGCTTGGTCCCTTCCTATGTGATCATAGTTTTTTCCAATGAAACCTAGATTTGTTTCTTGCCAACTGTACAAACTCAAAATATGCTTGAAAATTTTTGGTTTTTCTTGTGCACCATATATTATCCGTGCCATGCAAAAAAATTTCGGGATAATTCATACAATACCACTCCATTCGTTAACACTTTAGAAAATACCACTCGTTATCTCAATGACATGTAGGTCTGGATGCAATATGTCATTGAGACAATGAGTGTCATTTCTAGTGCCAATCTTTAGAATGGTATAGTATGAATTATCCCATTTTTTTCCTGAATTATACCATGGTTCATTCCCGTCGGAAAATCAAAGAATTTTTTTACTTGTATTGAATATTTGTTGTCATTACTTGTAGGGCTTTCGTGGGCACGGTGAGCGAGTTCTGCGTCAAGCATGCTGATTGTCCCGTCATCACCATCAAACGGAAGGCCAATGAAGCTCCGCAGGACCCTGTTGATGATTGATGCCTCCATGTCATAATACTCGAGAATGAGATATTCTTCACCGCTTAAAGGGGTCCATGTACAAAATACAATATGGAAGTGCCTGGAACTAGTACAAACGTTGCAGGGGGCGCCCCAAAACTAGCTAAGAGTGAAGATGAAAACGCTATTGCCGATGGATGACGAGAGGGGATTGTATCATATGAGATACATCAAGTTGTGAACCTAAGCTGCTTTGGTGATCACGTACTAGGCTTTGCAGAAACGAATGTTCCACCCCTCATTTGCCCTTGCCTGACCACACCATTCGCAGGGTATCTGAACCCTGCGTACTCCTTCGGCATGGCGTAGTCTTTCGGCATGCCAAGCTGGGGATGATGCTGATGCCCCTTGTTGTCAGCCTTGCTGTCGTTCTTCCATGCTGCAGGTTTCCCCGGCGCGAACTTGATCTCGAAGCCATCGTCGATGTCGTGGATCATCGCGCGGGAGCTAGCCATGGGCTTCATCGCCGGGTACTTGATCTCGAAGCCCTTCTCCAGGTCGCCGCCCGCCGCGTCGGAGCCGTAGAACTGGTGATCGGCGGAGGACTTCTTGGAGAGCCGGCGGCCGCACAGCCGCCCGATAACGCAGGCGGCGACGGCGAGGAACGAGATCACGGCGAGCACGGCGAAGACCGGCCCGAAGGAGCCCTTGGACGTGGTGGCCGGCTGCGCGTGTATGATGGAGTTGGAGGTAGGGTAGTAATCCATGGGCTGAGGTAAAGAAGCCATTATTTCTCTCTGCCTCTCAGCTCTTGCAAACTGGAGTAGTCGGTTCTCTGTGTCTCCCAAGATTAATGGCTTGTGGTGAAGTGTTTCTTGAGCCCTGAGGGAGTGTGGTCCTTTTATGATGGAGCTAAAGGCCCGGATTTGAATCGAACAATTCCTTTTCGGTTACAAGCAAGTGCCGATATGATGGTGTTGCCCATCTTTTTTTTTTCTCTCTCTCTCTCTCGCAGAGATCTTTGAACGCGTCGGACCGCGAGAAAGGCGAGCGCTTTGGGATCTCTTTGGAGCAGTTCAATGCGAGCTTGGAATAACGTCTCGGACATGCAGCGGATGCAGCGGCAGCTAACCTGGTCTCTCTCTCTCTCTCGCTTTCTGTCACTCCCTGTGCTGCGCTCTGCTTTTGCTTTTGGACGTTGCATTGGATCAAAGCAACCGTAGCAGCAGGGGAAGGCCTGGGTGGGACATCACATCGCTTCGGCTTGTTTGATTGCTTTCTTTCCCCTCCGGCCCTCCCGCTTTAGCAGATTGCGGGGCAAAGAGGAATGAGCTGCCACTTCACTGGTCACCTTTCTTGGGCATGCCAACGCCGGTGGTGCCCAGCGCCCTTGCCCTTGCCATTGCCATTGCTTCCACCCGGCCCCTTCAAATTCCTTGAGGTGACATCTTGCGGGCCAGTTCATCATAGGGCCTTGCTTTTTCCATGATACGTGCTCACGACCCGAATCCGGCCTGGATATGCCTGGTGTAGGCTCTGGATGGGAGAACCGGTAGATGAACCCGTGTGAGCACGATTATTATGTCTAGGGTATGTAGCAACGTGGACGTAGTCATCATAGATGCACTCTATTTGATTGAACCAGAAAGAAGTAGGCGCTGCAACGTTATGCCTTTACCCAAAACAATAACGATGTTTCGAACTAGGCCACTCGTTCCAAATCATTGTTCAACGGATTTAGGCGAGTTCTGGATAAAAAATCAGAGGTGTCTAAGGAGTTGAGTAGTATTTGTCTATTACTCAAATTTATGACCTTATATCTCCAAGGGATCTTCTTCTCTCCCTCCTCTCCTATATCTATATGAAACATTCTCTTCCACCTCCCATCCAAGCTCTAGCTGCCATTTGACCCCAACCCCTATCCCCGGCGCCGCGGAACACACTGACACCCTTGTTGTCCTACACGGCTAACGATGTCCTTTTTGCTCCGCCGCAGCTCTTTAACGTAACATAAAGAATAAGCCATTCGGTGTTGGATGGGCGGCTAACCTTAGCTAACACCGTATTTCGCAAGCATTAGATTTTACATGAAACAGATGCCCATATGATGGATCGACGGTAGAGGAGCCAAGGAGGACTCGATCTAAACCGTAGTGGACCTAAAGTGCTTCTATTTTGGCGACCAACGAAGCGATTGGAGCTCACTGGGCAAGCTCTTCAGCGTTTGAACCTTAGGTTTGACGCTGGTGCTTACCTTTTCCCTCAGCTTAGGCCATCTCCAACAGCTTCTCTATCCCCGTTTCCTACCCGAAAAAAATGAGGAAGTTGTAGCACAGTGTCGCAAATTGTGTTCTTCAACAGATTCCTGATCATCTTCCCTATCTTTAGGGATAGGAGAGATCCTTCCCCATCCCGTTCCCTGTTGGCTCGGAGAGCAACGGCCGCTCCCTCCCGCGCCTACGAGGACCCTCAAGGAGGCTAGCACCCTGGAGGAGGCGAGGCGCCGCTTCGCGCGCTCTATCCTGTGTTGTCGAGGAGGCGAGCCGCCGCTCCGTCCAGCGTGCGAAGAGGCCTATGCGGCTTCCCTCCTGCCGGATCTAGTCCCCGGCTTCGCCCTCGACCCGATCCGCCTAGCTGTCGTTCTCTTCGACCTCGGGCGCCGCGGGATCGATCGGATCCGCAAGGTATGAACATAGGAATCTATCAACTTCTTGGGTTTTCAATGAAAGTAAAATCATATACATTTATTTAATATTTGGAAATCAGCTTCAGCTATACTTATGAAAAAAGGAAATGATGTTTGGGCTCATCACACCCATTCTTACTTCGTCCATTTCTCATATGGCAGTTATGAAATACCATTATAATATAGGAGGAAGAAAATATATAGTGGGATTTGAAAAATAATGTTGGAGAGGAAAGAGATATAGGAAAAAAATCTTTAAAAAAATTATGTATATAAGAATATAGAAATCTAGATTTAGATAGCGTGTTGGAGATGGTCTTAAATTCCAGATAGAAAAGGTACATACATATTTGGGTACGTTAAGTAGTCCCAGGCAAGGTTACAAAAACCGCCGAAATTCGGCGAAATCTCGCCGAAATCTCGGATTTCGGACCCCAGCGAGTTTGCATAGACCGGCCGGATGTAAAAATCCGAAAAAAATTTGAAATTGCTACAGATATTTCGGATTTTTATTTTTTCAATGAGATTTCGGCAAAACCGCGAGATTTCGGAATTTTAAACCGAATTTGAATTTTTTGGCGGATCGACCTAATTATATCAATAAGTTCTCGAAGTGATCTTCAATGATAATGTTTCAAAAAGTTTATTTTTAGACTTTTTGGCATTTCGTGTAACACTCTCTCAATTTTAAAAATTGAGAATGCATTTTCATGCTATGAAAAATTTATGGGAGTATCATAAGATATGTAGGATAATACATAAAATTTATGAAAATATTTTAACATCATTTGTTATGTTTTAAAAATAAAAATCGAAATAGGATAAACATCAGTTCACGGACCACTTGGAAGTGGTCCAAGAAAGTTGTTCACGCGGACCACTTGTAAGTAGTCCGTGAACCGACTAGTATCGCTAACTAGTCCGTGAAGTAAAAACTTCGGACAAAGAATTCAAGTGGTCCGCGTAGAATTATGAGAAATTTAATTCTAACGGTTATAAGACATTTTCGATGAACCTTTTCAAGAAAACATATAGAAGAAACAGGGACTAAATTTGCACATGTAGCAAACTTGACTCCCTAAATGTGATATTTTGATAAAACCTTTTCAAAACACAAGTAGGATCAATGTAGGTCATATGAATAAGATTTCAATATACAATAAGATTTCCATATACAATAAGATTAGTAGGTCACTGAGTCATAAACTTCTTCATTTAAAGATTCCTATTACAACATATATAACATATAAGTTAGTACATAATTAAAACATCACAATTACACCTCCATAACTTTGCCATAAGGGAATTTCAGATATGTGGATGTAGGGATCCAGATTTAGGGAACGTCACGAAGATGGCCTAACGAGCCGCCAAACATGACGGATCGAGCATCTCTTTGCCATTTGACTACAATGATCCATATGTCGATCCATACGCACGACACTCATCCGCTAATGTCATGTACCTTCACCATCAGAAACACGATACTGGAGTCTCATTACCAACATTGGAAGTCCGCTGGCTACCACGAGACATGACTCGGGAGGAATACAAGCAACAACACGAGAGGAGGTATCACGAGATCATTGTCGATAACGCGAGGTGGAGTTTGCACCGTGGGCGCTTTACTACTCATAGGTATGTGATGCAAACATACATTCATTTAGTTGTCATATGCAAATATGTGAAGACTTGTTATGTGTATCGATTTTATTACATTCTTAATAATTGTCATGCCAATATACATTAATTGTTTGAATTGTGACTCTCAATCTTCGATTTTCAAATAAAATGTTTAAATTTCATACTTCACGACGTATACCGAATTCCCCAATTTTTAAAAATTCCTCGAGCTTCAAGAACTCATGAAAATTTTATGGTAACATTATTCACATGTCGAATTATGCTATTAAAATTTCAAATATTTATAACATGCTTTGTCCCATTTTTCATTCAGTTCAAAATTGCCGTGAGCGTTTCATTACGACAGTACCAATGTTTCAATTTTAAAAATTTACATGATTCAAAAAATCTGGAATTTTATGACAACATTAATAATACGTCGAACTCTCCAAAAAAATTCAAATTTTTCTCCATCTTTTGGACCAATTTTCGGCTTGTCAATCTGGCCGAATTTCGCCATTTCTCGGCGAGATCTCGCCAATTCTCGCGAAATTCGGCATTTCCGTAGAAAAAACCGGATTCAAAATTTGGATTTGAATTTCGGACGAGATTTGTCCGAAATTACCGAATTTCGCCGAAATTTCGTTTTCCGGACATAAACGGTATTTTATCCGAAACCGAAATCCAAAACACTGGTCCCAGGTCCCAGTTGTCGTAGTCCATACCCGTGTTGTCACCTCACCAAGCGTCGGTTTGGACGCTACAAGTGACTCGGACAACAAAGCTACGGTGTCCTCTCGGACGCTCGGTGCCCACCCCTGGTTCACAGACTGGAGTATTTTGCAGTAGTACGCATTGCCGGGTTTTGTAGTACGCGTACAGATTGTTCAGAACTGCCATGTGGGCCCAGTGTATTTTAGGGGGTCCACAGGGCAATGGGAGTTCGTATGTTTATTACAAGGGAACTATGAAATGTTTTGTATACGTTGTACTTTGTCTCTCTGTTCAATTCCGCCATGGTGCTGAAGCCTGAAATGGGTGGTGGCGTGGTGGTACTCTTCTTTAGGATAGCATGGACTGATTGTCGCTGGTGACCAGACAACTGAAATAGAGTCTAGGACTCTAGGACCTGTATCACTGTATGTTCTTGTCGTTCTATCAGCTTATCTAATATGATTATGGACGAGTTCAAAACAAAATCTAAGCCCCTTTGCAGCACGGGAAATCTATAGGAATTTCGCACGAAGGAATATCTATCTTTACTGGTTACCGGTGGTAAATCTAAGATAAGAATGAAGAGTGGGTTTAAAATACTAAAGTAAATTACCAATTCCAATTAGTCATCACCAAATTACCAATTGGTCATCATCATTCAACAATTCACCAGAGCAACCGGTAGCCATCAGCAATAGGAAGTAGCAGAGCAGAGCAGAGCTGAGCATGGCACCGGTTCAGTGCACAGTTGCCGGTCGGCAACATAGTAGTACTAGTACTCAACTACTCACCTCACCTCTTCAGCTCTTCTCGGTGGCTCGATACTAAGGGCCTGTTTGGTAGAGCTCTCGATCCCAGTTTCATCTGAGATCTGAAACTTGTAGGTTAAAATAAAGTGAATTAAGTTTATACTTTTGATCTAAAATTTGAAAAGATGATTCATCTAAACACTCTTAATATACTCACAGATCCAGCTCCACGGATCTGATAGAGCTAGAAATACCCACCTCGAGCTAGAGCCTTACCAAACACACCTTAAGTCTAAAGGCACAACGCAAGAGCTCATCTTCTCTAGTCTCCACGTAGGCCTCAGTTCCTCACAAGTCTCACGTCGGCTCGACTCTCTCTGTCTCTCGGTCTCGGCCACCTCTAGATGGTCCAGATTAGCCTCGGGCCCTTGCCGCCTCACTGGCTCGCCGATTAGCGCTCAACGTCGACGGTTGACCCTCGGCATCAGCGACCGGTCCTGGGCTTCGGCAGATTGACCCTTGGCGTCGGCGGCTTGTCCCAATCCTGTGCCTCCCGTTCTCCACCATCAGCTCACCTGCTTGCCGTTGTCCTGGCCGCTGTCGCCCGTCGCCAGGTGCTCTCCTGAAGTCCCGATCCTCTGTGTATATTTGTTCTAATTGATTTGGAGATTTGGGGAAGGAGAGCTAGATTGGATCTGTGGTGTGGATGATGTTACTTCTTAGCAGTTGCTGGGCTTTTGGGCTTCGGGCTTCGGCACTCGGCAGCAAAGGCCCACTTCCGTGACCTTCCTCCCCTTTGCTCCACCACTGCGCAGTGGAGTCTGGAGGCTATGGCGAAGGAGAGATCGGGGGTGGCCGTGTCGGGGGGAGGGGGGTTCCTGACGTGGAGGGTAGGCTCTAACCTAATGGAGCCCCCATTGGATTCGCCACTGCTGGTTACAGTTTCCTATTGAATTACTAACTAACTAGCAAAGTTGACCCTCGCATTTGCACAGGTAGATTTGTTACATATCATGTACAACTGTTTGATTTCTCTCTAACTATAAGTTGATTTTACTGGTAATTAAATTAGCTTTAAGATGTTTACGTGAAATTAGATATATATTTATAATTATAAAAAACTTCTAGCGAAGATACATCTCGAGAGAACTCAATTGGAATTTTGGTATAATTTTTTTATCGAGTGTATTATGTTCTTAGGGTAATAGAAACACATTATTCCATTAGTTAAAAGCATTCTTTTAGGAAGCTACTATTGTTCTAACCTTATATATTATACCTTTTCAACTTTCCTCATCTATTTTTCCTTCTATCTCACTATCATATCTTTCCACTAAAACTTAAAGTGTGACACTAAAGGTTCTTACTGACCATTGATATACCCCATGTCCTCTTCCTCGACCCATCCCACCACTCACCGTATTGTACCTGTATTAATTGATTAGCACGATATCAAGCCTGCAGGAACTGTCTTACCGTGCTTTATTTGCATGTTCACCCATCTCTCCCCCGTCATCGACAAAGTATCATGCTTGTCCTGTGGCACGTGCCTAGTTTCTACTTCTCCTAACCAGCGTGTGTTAGTATTTGCTCTTCTAACCAACAACACCATATTGTACAGAGATCGATGAAGTGGTGTCATACATGCATTCATGTGTGATTGGTTTACATGATATTTGCATTTGGAACCAGAATACCATATCTAGCATTGACAATGCAAATGCAATCTTATGTTGTGCCGCCACTAGTGACTTTTTACATCAAGCTTTCAATATCGCTCTCTAGCATAATCTCCCACATTACTTGGTTCAAATAATGCCAATCAAACCCAATGGGAAACAATAGGGGAAGTTCTGTTTTTTAGCCGTCATTTCATTTTTATTCTGAATCTAAGCTATTAAGGGATTTTATTTCGGATTTCATATGGAAATCAATTTGCTAGGTTTATTTTACGTTTTCTTCCAAAATTTAGCTTTAAGTTGGAATTCATACACAAATCCAACTACTAATTTTCATTTTGAATTTTAGTTTTACTTTGAAGCTCATATGGAATTCAAATTTATTTGGAAATCATATGAAAATGATATCACTAATTATACTTTATTTTATTCCAATTTTGCATATTGTTATATTGTAGATGATGTGGAGTTTTTTTAGGTTTTAGGTTGGAATCATACACAAATCTAACTATTATTTTCATTTCATTTTTATTCCAAATCTAAGCTATTTAGGGATTTTACTTTAAGTTCGTATGAAAATCAAATTGCTAACTTTATTTTTTTTCAAATTTCAGTTTTAGGTAGGAATTCGTATGCAAATCCAACTACTAATTTCCATCTAATTTTTATTCTGAATATTAGTTTTATTTTCAAGTTGGTATGGAAATCAAGTTGTTAGTTTTATTTTATTTTTTATTATGAATTTAAGTTATTTTTTATTCATGACATGGATTCTTTCTATTAATCAAAGCTGTCATAACTTGGGTTTGTCACATAGAACGAAAATCTTTTTTTCCTTTGATCAATGTGAAAATTTCTTACCCTTGAGAGCGAATATGGTGGCTTTCTTTTTATTGGGAATCTCACTATCGAATAGTCTGGAATTCCCAATAATCTAATATATGTGGAGAACAGAGAGACACAGAATTAGGGAGGAACGGTGAGAGAACTCTTTATTGCTTTTCAATTGTCTGTATAATAGGGAACCCCCTCCTCCTTATATATTGTCGCCTAGGTTTTGGCTAAGGGGCCATCGTGGGCCACATGGTTTCCCAACACTCCCCTTGGGCCCTTTGCCACGAGATGCATATGACTCATTAAAACTCTAGAAAAACCCAGTGGGAAAAATACTTGGAGAAAGAGTACATAGCATACGCTTACTACGTTGCACGAATTGCCTCATTAAAACCTTATGCAAGAAAACTTCATGAAAAACTTGTTAAGGAAAAAGGGTATAATTCACCCAAACTTCAATTGCTAATCTTCGAGATTCATGTTGTGTACTCAAACCTCATGTTCAAGGTTTATGTGGGAGTATGTGAAATATCTCCCCCTAAAATCTGCACTTCTCTAAGTTTCATCATCCCAATCCCTTTAACGCACCTTTCAAAGGTAGATGCTGGGAGTGATTTAGTGAACAAGTCTGCAAGATTTTCACACGACTTAATATGCAGTATCTTGATCTCGTTCATCTTATGCAATTCATGAGCATAGAACTTGGGGGTTGATATGCTTCGTGAGATTGCTCTTCATATAACCCATCTGCACTTGAGCAACACAAGCTGCATTATCTTCATAAATGATCGTGGGAGTTTGCTCAATGTTCAAGACACATGACTTCTGGATGTGGTGAACCATTCTTTGGAGCCATGCACATTCACGGGAGGCTTCATACAAAGCAATGATTTCCGAGTGGTTTGTCGACGTCGAGACAAGAGTCTGTTTAGACGACTTCCAGGAAACTGTTGTTCCTCCACAAAGAAAAACATACCCAGTTTGGGACTTGCCAGAATGCGGTCTGATAAGTACCCAGCATCGGTGTAGCCAACCAAATTCAGTTCATTGTTTCTTCTGTAGAACAAGTCGAGATCTTTGCTTCCTTGGAGGTAACGGAAGATGTCCTTGATCCCTTTCCAACGCCTTTTGGTGGGTTCTGCACTGTACCGGGCTAGCAAATTTACGGCGAACGCAATGTCCGGCCTGGTGCTATTCGCAAGGTACATGAGCGCTCCAACTGCACTCAGATATGGGAATTCCGCTCCCAGGACTTCCTCCCTCTCTTCTCTAGGCCTGTATGGGTCTAGGTCTGCTAGGAGTGACCTACCGACCATTAGAGTCTTTGCAGGATATGCCTTTTCAAAACCAAATCTTTCCAACTCTTTCTGCGTGTAGGATGATTGGTGTACCAAGATTCCTCCTTGGACATGTTCAAGCTGCAAACCTAAACAAAACTTGGTTTTACCCAAGTCCTTCATTTCAAACTCAGACTTCAAGTATGAGCATGCTTCTTCAATTTCTTCATCCGTCCCAATGATGTTCAAGTCATCTACATACACGGAGATTATACAGAATCCATTCGGGGATCGCTGTATAAACATGCATGGACAATCTTCGTTGTTCGTGTAGCCTTTCTTGCAGAGAAAGTTGCTCAAGCGATTGTACCACATTCTTCCCAACTGTTTTAACCCATACAGTGATTTCTCCAATTTCACATTGTACAGGTTTCTATTTGATCTGTCTTGGTTCGGGATAGGAATACCTTCGATACTTTTATGTATATCTCCGAATCCAAGTTTCCATACAAATATGTTGTGACAACATCCATTAGCTTCATTCTCAACTTCAAGTTGACTGCCATTGAGATCAAATATCTAAAGGCAATTCCTCCCATGACCGGAGAATAGGTTTCTTCATAATCAACTCTAGGACGTTGAGTGAAACCTTGAGCTACAAGCCTTGCCTTGAACCTTACAACTTCATTGTTTTCATTTCTCTTCCGAACAAAGACCTATTTGTGACCTACAGGGTTTATATGGGGAGGTGTGCGGCATATGGGCCCAAACACCTCTCTCTTGTTCAAAGAGACTAACTCCACAGTGATTGCCTTCTTCCATTCTTCCCAATCTAGCCTTTTCTTGCACTCTGCGAGAGATGCAGGCTCGGGATCATGATCAATGATCGAGGCAATCTTCTTTGCAAAGTATGCATTAACATTGGCTTTTGCTCTATTCAGGGATTCTCCTGTTATTACAAAGTTTATGGCCATTTCATCATGGGGTGCTTCATGCACTTCTACTTGCTCTTCGCTGCTATTTTCCATCGCAGGGGCAAGTTCCTTTAGCTTTTCATCGCCCATGTGTGTGCACACATTATTTTCGGCGGCTTCCTGTAGTGGAAGATTCAAGTCTGGAATTGTCTTTTTCGTCAGCTTCTTTCCAGTATCAGGTCTCAACTGGCTCCCCTTCTTTCCTTAGGGCATTTTCATGATTGTTTGTGGTAAGTCCTCTCGCCCAGTTTCTCTAGACGTCTTCGGGTACTTTGGGTTCGAGGAGCCAGATTTTCTGTTCTTTTTCTTTGAGGCATCTGAACAGGATGAGGGATACCTTCTGTTTTCTTTGGTATTTTCACCCTCTCTAGTGCATTTCTTGTGGGCACATGCGACTTAACCACACCCTTCAGATCACAAAAATGATCAGGCAGTTCATTTGCCAAATTCTGCAAATCAATTATCTTTTGGACTTCTTGATTTGCTTCATTAGTGCGGGGATCATGTGAGGGGATCCCAGTGGAATGCCATATGATATCTCGGTATTTTTCATCCAAAGGTTGATTTCCTCCCCCTAATGACGGAAAACGATCCTCGTCAAATATGCAATCAGCGAATCGGGCTGTATGCAAGTCTCCAGTCATGGGTTCCAAATACCTGATTATGGATGCACTCTCATAACCAACGTATATCCCAAACATGCGGAGAGGACCCATTACTTTTCGCTGTGGGGGTGGTATAGGAACATATACCATACAACCAAATTTTCTGAGATGGGAGATTTTCGGGATGACCCCGTGCACTAGCTGTATAGGGGAATAGATGTTGTAGGCCGAAGGTCTGAAATTGATGAGAGCTGCTGCGTGCAGGACTGCATGTCCCCAACAAGTGTTGGGCAAGTTACAACTCTGTAAAGCGATCGGCAATGAATTTAATCCTCTTTATTAGTACTTGACTAGTCCATTACGTGTATGGACGTGCGGTGCGAAGTGCTCAATCGCTATCCTCATGCGGGCAATAATCATCAAATGCCTTTGAAGTAAATTCGTCGACATTGTCCATTCTACTGGACTTCACGCGATGATCAGGGAAAGCATTCTTAATTCTTAAGATCTGCGAGATCAGCTTTGCAAAAGCATGGTTTCTTGTTGACAATAAGCATACATGCGACCATTTTGAGGAAGCATCGATGAGCACCATGAAGTACCGAAACGGCCCTGACAAGGGCTAAATCGGGCCGCAAATATCCCCTGGATGCATTCTAGGAATGCAGGGATTTCACTTTGAACTTTCATGACAGAGGGTCTAGTTATTAATTTCCCGGTGGCACATGCAGGGCACACAAAATCTTCATGATTCGAAAAATTCTTAACATTAATGCCATGACCTTGTGAGTTGTTCACTATATTTCTCATCATTCTAAGACCAAGATAACCTAACCTACAATGCCATAAAGAAAATAACTCAGAGCTTCTAAAGACAGTCTTCAAGGAAGTATACACTTCGGGTGGATGTATTTTCGTGTAGTACAACCCATATTTATATGAGGGATATTTTTTCACATACCGCGTGCTTCACAATGCACAAGTATTCTTTGCAATTTTCTTCATTGGTTTCTACATGAAAACCATTGGCGCGGATGTCTTTGAAACTTAAGAGAGTGTGCGTTGATTCAGGGTATAAAAGGGCTTCTTCAATTACCAAAGTTGTACCCGTTGGCAATATAATTGTGGCTCTTCCGGAGCCTATTATATAAGAATCGCTTCCTGCGATCGTAGTAATCTTTCCAGCGTTCTTCGTGATCGACTAGAAGTATTTGGACTCTCTTAAGATGGTATTTGTTGTGCCACTATCAACAATGCATATCTCTTCCATTTGGACGCTACACGATTCTAGATAAAAGAAATATAATTCCAATCAGACAATGGCAAAATAATTCAAACATTGCTTGCAAATTAAAGAATACTGGAATAAAGAATAAATTGCATATTTATTCATGAGAAAAGTATGCTCTTCTAGAGCTTACAATTCATTATTCAAAAGAAATTCGCTAACAACCACAATCTAAAAAAAATGTGATTCATGCATTAAACGGAATCTGTAAAATATGCATTGATTTCTGCTTCTATGTCATCGACAGAAGTTTTCTCTTCATTTGCTATAAACTTGGTTGTAGCATCGATGTCCAGGCTAGTCTGTGAGGATGAGGAAAGTGGGGTATCCACATCCATGGCATCGTTATCACCAATCTTGGCGAAGTGCTCCTCTGCTGGGGCGTTTTCTTTTGCCTTCTTCTAGGCCAGATATGCGTTGATCACTTCTTTAGATTCCCGGCATATTTTTGACCAGTGTCCCCAAGTACCACACCTGAAGTACGTTTGGTTCTGCTGTCCATACGGCTTGGCGTGTGTCTTGTCATCCTTCTTCACTGGGCTTTGGACTTTCCCTTGGCCTGGTACTTCTCTTTTCCACCCTGCTTGCCCTTCTTTCTATGAGTGGGCTTTTTCACCTTATAGCTATTGGCATTGACTTCTGTGCCATTGCCCCTTCTAGGTGGCTGTGAGACGAAGTTCTTGCGTAGAACATCGTCTTGTGACTCCGCAACTTGCATGACATCAATCAGTTCACTATACTCCTTGTATGCATCATGACGATAGCTGTGGGCACTTTGAATAGCATTTGGGTGAAAAGTGGAGAGAGCTTTCTCAATCTTCTCCTCGTCAGTGATCTTCTTGCCACATAGGGAGAGATTGGTACAAATTCTGTGTAAGGCAGAATTGTACTCGGCCACTGTTTTGTAGTCCGCAAACCTCAGGCGGACCCAATCTTGTTGTGCTTGGGGCAGATGGTGTACTTGAGCTTCTCAAACCGCTTCTGAAGTGTAGTCCAAAGCTCAAGTGCATTCTCCTCAGCCATGTATTCATTTTTCAAAGTGGGTGAGAGGTGATGCCCGAGGAAGTGCAAGGCTTGGTCGTTCTGCTCGGCGGTAGGTTGCGCGTCCTTCGAGGACTCTAGACCGATCGCAGCACGGAGCTTTTTGCCCCTAAGTACGATCTTCACGTCCGATGCCCAAGTAAGGTAGTTCTGACCGTGTGGGGCCAGTTCTTCAAACTCACGGTTCACGATGCCGGATATCTGCATGATTTCGAAATTCCGTTATTAGATTATTGCGTGTAATCTAATAGAAAATGGTTTCAAAAATCATAAAATGCAAAAAATAAATTGCTATGCATTTCCAGTATACTAAATAAAGCAATAAATTCAAGATTCATAAAGGATATTTATAAATGCAGAGAATAATACTGCAAAAATTAAAAACAGAGCCAAATAATTTTTCTGAATTTTCTGGCAATTTTCCGCGTTCTTCTTCGCACGCGCCTCGCCTCTCCTTGCTGACGCTCCGCCCGCACCGCACCCCGCGACCCTTCTTTATCGCGCTGCGACACGCTGCCGCCACTTCGGCTTCCCCGTCGCGCGCTGCAACACCCGTCGCTTCGGCTTCGTCGGCGACGGCCGGATCGGGCGGAGCGGTGCAGCAGGACCGGCGTCGACGCGCAGTGGCCCATGCAGGTCGGCACTTCGTGCGCGGAGACCAAGCGGCGGCGCTGCAGGCGCGAGAACCCGAAGGATCGGCAGCAGCGGAGAGGCCGAGGCAGCGACGACGCTTCAAGCGCAAGAGCCGAGGCACACTTCAGGTGCGGGAGCCATGGAGCGAGTGTCGGTGACGGCGGCATGGATACGCTTCGAGCGCGCGGCACATGGAGCGGCTTCAGGCCGACCGGCGCAGCAGTTTCTTAAATATTTGCCACCTTCCACTTGATTCAACCCAAAATGAAACTATCTAGATTGATCTATTTTGCTTGATGCTTTTAATCATCCTGATTTGCCTCTTTATTAGGACATCAAAGATCAATCTAATATCAAGTACGCCTAAAACTACTGCTTCCGATTGCATGCATAATCCAACCAAGACACACAATTAGATGTAGCCTAAAACTACTGCTTCCGATTGATTGTATGCCTAAAACTACTGCTTCCGATTGCACGGCGGCGGCGACTTCGAGCGTACGCATCGGCGGCGAAAACGCTATGGGCGCAGCGTCAATTTTTTTCCTGTGATGGAAGAACAGTAACCGCGTGTACTGTAGCATTGTACCGCTTGTAGCTTCATGCCACGCGACGAACGAAGAACTGATGCGTAGGTTAGATGCATACATAGAAATCACAAGCGATTATATTTAATCGCCGAAAACCCACCTTTCTCACCTTTCAATCTGTTCACCGGGTAGAGTTTCGTGCTGATAACGTATTGGGAATCTCACTATCGAATAGTCTGGAATTCCCAATAATCTAATATATGTGGAGAACAGAGAGACAAAAGAGACACAGAATTAGAGAGGAACGGCGAGAGAACTCTTTATTGCTTTTCAATTATCTGTACAATGGGGAACCCCCTCCTCCTTATATAGTAGTCACCTAGGTTTTGGCTAAGAGGCTATTGTGAGCCTTCGTGGGCCACATGGTTTCCCAACACTTTGCCTTTAGGATGTTCTCGACAAAAAGGCCTTTTACAAAGTAGCAACGTTTTCCCTTTTGAGAACTATAAAAAAAAATGAGAACTTTGCATACGAGGTTACGAGCCATTTTGGAATATTTTTTCGAGTGACTGAATTTGCCAACTTTGGTAGGATGCAAAGTAGATGAATGAATTAATTTAGAGCACGTTTGATTGCATGCATCGAGTGGTGTATGTATGGAATAGTCGTAGAAAAAAGTCATGGATGAATCTGGTTGTTTGAATTAATCATCCCATCCTAAAAGGTGTGGGATATAAAACTTGAGGAATATTTCTTATAAACGCTAAATCATCCTATGAACCAAAAGGATAAACTACATGATACAGAGACTATCCTATCGCATTTTTGCTCATCCAATAAACCAAACACACTCTTCCACACGGATATCAGACACGTATAGATAAAGGGCTCACATTCTTGTATTTAAGGTATATGATAAGAGCTATGACATGCTCCCAGTATCTCCCGAAAAAAAATATAGATATGCTCGCAATATCCTTGCGGTGCGTAATGTGCATCTCATATATAATCTCATTCTCATGAAAGTCTAAAGTCCGACAAATCACTGCGGATAACGCCTGTTACGCTCCTAAATCCTAATATGCCCTTGGAGGCGTCCAAAATGTCAAAAATCCCCCGGGCCACTGGCGTCTACTGTTCTTAGTCCGGCCCTGTTAATCAGGCTGGAAATGGGTTGATGCCAACAACTCCTGGCAAGTATTTTTTTTTTCAGCCCTTTTAAGTATTTCCCAGCTGTTGGCGCTGAAAATTTGACGAAGGATTTGATCAGCTCAAATATACGCAAACGCTGGGTTTAATCTTGATCTGTAGCGGGCCAGCCGATTTGATCCTGCAATCGGCAAGAAAATTATAATCTAAACAGCTATATTATCCGATTAGGTTATGTTAGCACCATAATTCGGTAATGTATGACCGATTTGTCAGGCTAAAGATAAAATGAGTATTTCTGGCCGATATCGGTTAAAAAAGAAAAAGATAAGTTAAAGATGGGATTATGACCGATGTGGATTCAAAGATGGAATTTTATTCGTACAAAGGCCGATACGGATCATAGTTGGTAACACATTGGAGAAGGATACGATCAGCCTATGCACTATAAAAAGAGGATCGAGAGCGAGCAGAAAGACAATATCCAATCAATCAAACAACTCGCATATACTTTTATTTACTTTTTCCTGTATAAGATCGAGGATGCCGACTAGAGGGGGGTGAATAGACGGTTTTAAAATTTATTCTCTAAAGATCACAATGGCCAAAATCTATAATTTATGCGGAATCGTAAATCAAACAGTTTTGACAATTAAGGCCTATATCCTCTAGGCTCACTATGTGCACTAACAATCTAAGACTAAATCAAGTTTTGCGATTCTAGGTTGACAAGTAAGCAATTTAACTCTAGGAATATAAATTGTAAAATGTAAATGAGTAGTAGAAAGCAAACCACAATTGATACACAATCTTTTTACCGTGGTGTTAGGAGACTTGCCGGTCTCCCCTAATCCACGTTGAGGTAAACCCAGACGAATTGGACCGGCTCCATGAATTAAGCCAATCACCTCAATTCCATTAGCGGTAGCTCTTTCTCCATCAGGGTAAGTGAGCTCCAACCTTCACAACTTGTCAGGCCTTCTCACAAGCTTCTTTGAGAAGGTCACCGAGCAACGATGCCTCCACACCGTCTAAGTGCCGGCAAACACCAAGAGTAATAGGTTAAGCCTCTCATTTGATTCTCACCAAATGCAACACATGCACAAGGATGCTCAATCCTTCTCTAGATACAACACATGCAACTAGAGATATTCTCTCCTTACTCACAAGGTGCAACACATGAACAATTGAGACAAGAGGCTTGCACTAGCTCATAAGAATGCAAAGAAACACCGAAGAGATTCTACACAAGAAACTCTAACTCAAAAACATCTCAAATCACTCAAATATTGCTTTAGGAGCTCTTGAGATTTTGCTCTCACAAGAATACCTCAAATGCGTGTTAGAGCATCAGCAAAACCCTCCTAACTCGAGCCCTTTTATAGCCCCTAAAAAACTAGCCGTTGGGGGCAAAATCATAAAAATCATAAAAAATCCGGTGCTACCACTCATATAGGACCGGTAGCACCGACTCCAGACTTAACGGTTAGTTTCGTGCATTAAATACACCGAAACTAACCATTGCTACAGTACCCCCGGTGCTACCGCTCATGTAAAATCGGTAGCACCGACTATTTCAACTTAAAAACACCTCTCTGAAAAATAACTACCACCTTTTGAAGCGGTACTACCACTGGGGCGGTGCTACTGCCTATGTAGGACTGGTAGCACCACCGGACGCTACTACTGCCTATGTAGGGTGGTAACATCACTGTTTTAACAACTAAAATGATCATAATTTTTTATTTCAAAGTCCGATTTAGATGATCTTGGACTCTATAGAAAGCTTATCAAGAGGGCTACAATTTTCAACCTTTTTCAAGATTTAAGCAACCATAGATATTTTCAAAGATCACAAAAACTCCAATGTAGCCTCTCAAGTTTAAAATTTGATTTTCTCAAAATCCCTCACATTGACTTGATCAAGAACGTGACTACAAGCCAGCAAGAGTCAATAAGATCAAATCTTGATAAATGTGATGACCGACTCATGATCAAAATAATTTTGCAAAACACATTTGCAAATTCTAGTCACATATTTCAAGATCAAATGCATGAACACCAATATTTTGCAAAACAACACATTTGCAAATATAAATCTTGCAAACAAGAGCAATCAAGATCACATATTTGAGCCATGTGATGATCAACACATGATCAAACCAATTTGCAAAACATATTTACAAACTCTAGTCACATGCTCCAAAGAATTGCATAAATATCAACTTGTTTGCAAAACACATTTGCAAATATTAAATCCATGCAAATAAAAGCACAAAGATCAAGCATGAACTCAAGCATTGCCATGTGATGATCAACACATGATCTCTAGTAATTTGCAAAACACATTCGCAAATTTTAGTCACATGCTAAGAAAGAGTACTTGCATGAACTTCAATATTTTGCAAAACACATTTGCAAAATAACATCAAGCATGAGCTACTACTACTTGCAAAACACATTCACAAATACAAAGAATCAAGTTAATAAGATAGCAAGCATGAGCTACGATTATTTGCAAAACAAATTTGTAAATAATTACTCTATGCAAAAACCAAATCGAGAGAGTGTGAGCTAGAGCAAACGGGATTGAGCCATCAACATATGATGAGACTCAAGCTATAAGACTCGAACCCTCTTAATAGTACGGCAACCTATGCTAGCAACCCGGTCTCTCAACCATACATCGAGACCAGTAAAAGACTATGAACATGTCCTTAGCCCTATGCTAGTTATACCTTTGCCTTGCGCAATCACTTAGAGCTTTTGCTTGATGACTATCATCATCTCTTCAAGTCCGGATCTTCGTCTTGTTCATCAACACATGATGAACTACCTTCTCTTTGGGATCCATCTTTGATGCTCATCAACACATGATGACATCTTTATTCCCGAATCTTGATTTGATGACCATCAACACATGATGTCATCCAAAATCTTTATATTTGGATTTAACCTATTTCACAACTCATTAAAAATGTTAGTCCAATATGCATAGTTGTCCCAATCATCAATGCACTCCATTAACGCATACTATATGCCCCAAGATCCTTTGATCTATTCCTTTGATGATTGACCACAACCCAAATCAATTGAATGAAATTTTATGTTTGTCTTGAGTATATTAGTCCTACTAAAGCTTCATATACTCAAGTACTTTCGATTGTCCTTAATCAACAAGGCACACCATCAACACATGATATAAAGCCTAGATCCATTGATCTAGTTCTTTGATAATTGAATACAACCAAACATAATTTAAATTGATTTTAAATTATTATGAGTATATTTTAACTACACAAGTTTCATATACTAATGAGATTAGTTCCAAGTTAATGATTCTTAATATGTGGAGTGATGAAAATAGATCAATACCATTGAGACCATTAAATATAGAGTAAACTCCATTTAAATGTGTACATACATATATTTGAGTTGGAACCAATATGCACATATTCGAATTTGAGATTGCTTTGGAGTTTATCCTATATTAATTTATCATGCATATATTACAACTACATAAGTTTTATATACTCAAGGATTTGTTTCAAAATAAAGATCCTTAATTATTTTGGCCAAGATGAAAGGGATCAATACTATTGAAACTTCAAGATAAAGCATGAACTCCCCTTAAATATGTGCATTCATGTATATATGGAATTTGAAATAAAATGCACATCTTAAGGTTGAAACTATGGTGGAGTTCACCCTTTAACTTGAATCTAAAGAATGCATCTAGAAATAATGAAGTTGCATTGGATGCATACCTTTGAGATTTTCATGATTTCACCCAAATGAGACTAATAATAATTAAGCTCAACAAAAGAGTTAGCCTCATAAAAGGATTTTTCATTAATTAACAATAGAAACCGATCAATATTATGATTGTCAAAAGGGTTAGTCTCAATATTAGATTTGTCATTATCACTACAACCAAATTAATAGAGCTTGAACTTTCAATCTCCCCTTTTTTGGTGATTGAAGACAAATCCAACCTTAAGAACCACATTTGGATGAAAATCATCATATTGAGATAATTTAATCTATTTGAACATGTAAGCATGTCTTTGAGCAATTTAAGCATTAGCAATTGAGAATGCATATGAGAGATTTTCAATATGAAATAAATATGCTTCTCTTCAAGACTTGCACAAGGCATCCAAATAAATTCTCCCCCTTGCAACCAAATAAATGAGAATTATGCTCACAACAATTCCAAATTCTCCCCCTTATATCTAAAAACCCCTTACATCCAATGAGGGATTAAGCTCACAAATTCTCCCCCTTTTGGCATTAAACACCAAAAATGGAACACGAATTCAAAAAGAAGACTTTTTAGAGTATAGAGCTTGGCAAGATAATCATCCGAATTAGATCATAAAAAGGTTTGAAATAAATGAATATGACCAATTTGGGAAATCAGTTTTAAGATTTTAAATAAGGACCAAGAAATCCACAAACTTTTGTAATATGGCCAAAAAAGTAAACCAACTTGAAAAAAGGCCAATAGTTTAATTTAAGCACAAAAAAGATATTTGAAACACATTCAAATAAACTCCTTATTTTATTAGACTTTTCAAATTGTAAACAATCTCACACAAATGAGACTTTGAGAGCCTAATAGCGTTTAAACGAGAAAAATATCCAAATGAGCTTCAAATTTACATGAAACCACTTATGTAAAAGTTTTAAAGAATCATAAGTTGTAATACCACTGGAAGAAAACATAAACCTTGTAAGTATCAATTTTTAAAGAGATACCACTTGTAATGCTTATTTTTTAATTGATACCACATGTAAAGATTGTTTTTCAAATGATACTATTTGTAAAAGGTACCACTTGTAAAGATCATTTTTTCATGAGGATACCACTTTGAGAAAAATATTGATATTTATTTTAAAACAAGCTCATTTTCTCAAGGATCAATACTATATGTCAATTCAAGATTAACTTGATACCATGACATAACTAAAATGAGAGTCTCTTTCAAACAAACAAAACTTGATTAAGCAAGCTCTAAAAGGATTCTAAGATATTTTAGGATTCTAAGATAACTCATAGAGCTATATTTAATCATGCTCAAGTTTTGTTTTTAGAGTTTATTCCAACTTGAAGCCAATTTGAAGATAAGAAAACCACAATAATTTCAAAAACTGAAAATTTCTGTTTTCAGACTTTGTCATTCCATTTGAGCTTCAAAAGAGAGCTGAAAAGCTGGTGAGATAATCTCTAATAAATCTGATAAAATTTGGCATTAAAGACCAACAATGGAGCAGCAAATCTCACAAATATTATCTTCTCAAATTATCATCTAATTTGGAGATACAAAATATCATAAATTAGCTCAAAACCATGCAAAAGTTTGAATTTTCAGCATTTGATCAATGAGGGAAAAACCCATAAATTTTTCAAATGAAGTTAAAATTATTTGAAATTGTGCATAAACATACGTTGGGATCATAAAAAGCTTTTCAAAAAATATTTTTCAAAAAAGGAGTATCTAATCAAAAGATATCCCAATTTTTGTTTGTAGTCATGATTTTTACACAAAGAGAAGAAAAGTCAAAACTTTTTCAAATAAAATCCAAATGGTTTGAAAATTTCTAGAAATAAACTTTGGACTAGTTAGAAGGTTTACCAAAAAGAATTTCTTCAAAAGTAATTTTCTTTCAATATAGCAAAATGAGCTTTGTAGGCTAGAAAAGTTGAATTTTCATCAAATGCTCAAAATGCAATCCGAATTGAAATTTATGAAGATTTGAACTTTCATGGTTTTGAATGAGTTAGAAATACTATTTCAAGCCAAGAAGCACAAAGAATCCAACTCAAATAGCAAAACCCACAATATGCAAGAAGAGATCATTTTAAGTCAAATGTATGATTTTGACGAATTTCAAATGGCTATAACTTTTGAATGATTGGTTTTCAATATATATCTGACCTAAACAACTATTTTAGCCGATTAAACCATATGTAACGATAAATCTGACCAACTTATTATGGCTGATCGGATGATTTGGTAAAGACAGATTTTCCCAAAAAAAGACGATGCACAGCAAGATCGGAAAAACAATCCTGGGCAAATTGACGCAATCGAAGATGATCAACAATCGGCGATGCACAACTTTATTGGTCAAGAATGAATTACAGGAAGATTCTAAGTTACAAAACTACTCCTAATCGACAAAAAATAAACAAAAGTAGGTGTGAGCTGTTTGATTAATTGTTATTCTTCCAGCTCGCCTTAAGTCCCCTTTTATAACGTGCAGTTCGATCGTATCCTTTTTCGATTCGTCACAAACAATGAACCGTATCGGCCTGTATCTCTTGCAGATAAAATTTCGTCTTTGAAATAATATTGGCTAGAATTCCAATTCTAACTTAACTTTTCCCTTTTTAACCAATATTGACAAAAAATATTCAATTTTTATCTTTGGTCTAATAAATCGGTTATATCTTACAAAAATTGGTACTAACATATGCCTAACAATCCATTTTCCACGGGGGAGAGAGGGAGGGGGCGAGGAGAGCGCACTAAATTCCGACGTAAGGTGCCAGATGTTCGTGGGGTATACAAGTGAAGAATCCCCCTCTTTCTCATAAGAGAGATATATAGCCGTTCCATGATTTATTTACATAGTTTCAGCTTTTCGGGACACGAGTTTGCAGCAGTTATTACTTGAGGAATTTGATTTCGATGTTTTGCTTTATAATCATCATAAAGGTTGTAAAGCAACTCGAACATACGCATCTTTCGTCTAGGAAGCTTGCAATGGCGGGGCCTTCTCTGCTTTCAGTTACAGACTTGATGGATATATGTAGATGTCAAGGCTTCCATCAACGAAGATCTCACGCAAAATCTCCTCCGTCTTGTCTACTTGTCTAGTCTTAACTATCTGAAAAGCCACCATGAACTTACCACACCACACGAGCACCCGACGGCAAATACGAGACACTGAGGAGTGAGGACGAAACAACTCCATCAGAGTACTCGATGTTTTCCTCTCCTCAGTTGGGCGGCCAGGTACTGACAGAAAATGACTTCATTGGAGATACCGGCAGCGTGATCGAATAGGCATTCACATAATCAGACATACATGGCTCGGAAACATCGCAGCACGGAACTTCATAGAAATTTCTTAGGAAACAGTTTATCCGGTGCTGGGAAGGTACCTTAGTTATCTTCTATAAAAAATATCAAGCACTGAGCAGTACATCACATCTTTTTCAAAGCAAAGAAGCAGTCGCAGAAACCGGCGTTGCTCAGAGGGGGAAGAAAGACAGGGGTAAACTTGGAGAGACAGAAACCAGGCAGGTTAGCGCTTGAATTCAACACAAACTGCACGCTTTGTCGGAGATGGTGACTGGAAGCCAGCCCAAGATACCAGGCATGGATTGCGATCGGATTAGGACTTCTATCTATTAGTATATATTAAAAATATCATTGAGGTCTTTTAGAGCCGCTAGAAGAAAAAAAAAATAGACTAGAAATTCTAAAAAACAAAATATCTGGCACTTAAGCCAGTGTACCTTTAATAAGTTGAATTATAGCATTTATTAGATGTTATTATTTAAAGAAAAACATCTAACAATCATCTAGCGGATCTGAGTTACACAACTTAAATTAAAAGAAAGAGCACAAGCCAAATACAAAAAGAATAACAAAATTTTGATATAACCAAAAAAAAATTAGCCATTTGATTTTTATACTAACTCCAAATTAAACGCCGTACATAGCTAAAATCCAGCATAAAAAATAGATGAAAACAAACAATTGGATTTGTATACGAATTCTAACCAAAAACCGAAATTCAAAATCATATAAAAAACATAACGAAAATAGAGGAAATTAACAATTTGATTATCATACAAACTCCATATTAAAACCCCAACATAGCTAAATTTAGAATAAAAGTTGGATGAAAATTAGTAGTTGGATTTGTATACAAATTCTACCTAAAACTGAAATTCTAAATTAAATAATAAAATAAAATAAATTCAAAATTTAAAATAAAAAGAAATTAGCAATTTAATTTTTCATATGAACTCCAAAGTAAAACCCCTACATAATTCAAATTCGGAATAAAAATTTGTTGAAAATTAGCAGATGAATTTATATACGAATTCTAACATAAAACTATAATTTTGGATTAAACAGAAATAAAGCATATATTTAAAAAAAGAGTCCATCTCAAGTATAATAAAAAATATCATAAATTCAAACTAAAAATTAGTAGCTGGATTTATGTACGAATTCCAATCTAAAACTGAAAAAGAATGTCTATAAGAAGTACAATCCAAAAATAATTAAATTTAGAATAGAAATAAAAGGAAATTAGTTATTGTTTTTCTAATTCCAAACTAAGTGAAAATAGAAATTTTGGTTTTATTCAAAATTTAAATATATATACATATACATATACACATATACATAAACATAAACATACACACACATATATATATATTTACATATAAATATATGTATGTATGTATGTATGTATGTATGTATGTATGTATGTATGTATGTATATATATATATATATACACATATATAGATCTAATATTCTACATCTGCATGTAGAATAGCCTATTATACTCCCTAGCTTGTTAACACAAACCAACCGAGCCATGTATCCTAGTACTCAGCGCAACGAAACCGTCCCAGTTAACTATCAGCTATATGGCAAACCAACTAGTAAATATGTTTCCTCGTTTGTAAAGAATATTTTTTCTTTGTTTTAGCTATAACTTTTTATTGGCAGCTCTGGATCACGAACAGTTTTCACCAGTACATTACTGACGATGAGAGGAATATAATAATATAAGTCTCACCAATAAACATCACATGAATTAGATTTTACTACCAAATTGTAATGACCCCCATTTTCACATAATTACAGAAATAGAAATCTCATGTGCATACAGTACTAGTCCCATGATCAGTGGCTAGTACGCACATTTACAACAATTGATATCATATACATACTCTTAATTATAAATGATAATGGTAATTTATACAATAACATCTTACAATACAGAGTGAGGTGGAGCGGAAAGATTCAAAAGTCTTGTAGTGTGTTCATCCAACCCTTAGGCAACTGACAAGGCATAATCCCTAGAAAAGCTTCATCGTCAATATCCCGAATCCTACGATAAATATGTTGCATCGGACTAATCTGATTCTTCACCTAAAAACAACAATTAAGCAAGGGTGAGTACTTTCGTACCCCGCAAGACTTTTGCAAAACCTATTATATATGCAAGCCATTTCAAAGGAAAGGCTACTACGGTTAATTTGCATAAAGCCAATTTGAAATGTAAATACAGAATAGTAGATTGCAAAACGAAAATTAAGTAAAAGCAATTTAATACAGAAAGTAACAGAATATAAGCATAAATAAATCTCATGTACCCGAGTATCATGACCTTATCCACAAATCATTCCCACTGACACACAGTAGAAATTACCGACACAGGTAGAAACCAGATTTTATGAAAATAAAAATTGCTAACTATGTGATGACTTTACCAAGTTCCAATAACCACGAGTACAGCTAATCGATTAGTTTTATACTCTGCAGAGGTATACAACTTTACCCACAAGTCATGACTTTTTCATTTTGCCGCATATTTCACGCACCTTTGGCGTAGTGGCCAGAATGTTTATGACGGAAACCTTTACATTACCTAGGTTAACTTTGCACCAGCTCGGGACGTTAAACCCATACTATGGCAGAAGAACTCAGAGCATAGAAATGATGGAACTTCCCCAGAGCATGACGTACACCGGTATATCGGTAAACGTTTGATCCATGATCACCTCGGTGTGGACGTCCCTTCGAGCAATCCATTAAGAAACTGCTCGTACTGCTCCAGCCTTCTAAAGTGCAAAGTTAAACTATATAACTTAATTGGTTTAATGCTGTCTCATACCACCACTTGTGGTTGTATGATAATTCTTGGCCTGAAAACAACCCATAGTTCGGTCCTTAATTCGACACGGGCAATAGTCTCCCCCTACACTACGTACAAGTCCCTTGTACACCCGGCTATTGCAAAATAATTGCCCGCATCAAAACTATAGTTTTATTTTCCTTTTTGATCAAAATACCAACCACAAAGAAAGGTCATTACCCATCATTTTGTCATATCCAACATTTTTAAAAATGTTAAAGTTTTATGTTTCTTTAAGTTTTATTTAAAAATGTCAACATTAATTGGATTAATATGTCAACATTTTTAAAAATGTCAAAGTTTTATTTAAAATTTCATATTCAAAACACTAGAATTAATTGGATTAATATTGAACTATTTAATTACTACATGTAATAACTCAAAAATTTCCTATGGTGAACCCTAATTATTTTTGCATAATTAGGTTACTGAGAGTCTAAGGATTCTAGCAAAAAAAATTTCATTCAATTTGGAGCTTATTTGCAAAAATTCTACATATGGCATATTTTTTATCCCTTACTTTAAATTGAATTTAAAATTTAAACATAGTTCATTTCCAAAATATTTTTGCATATTATGAATATACAGGATTTATCATGAATATATAAATTTATTTCATCAGATTTGGACATACAGTTCAAAAGTTACATGTATTTGATTAAGTTAGGATTTTGAAAATGCTGAAAATAGAAAAATTACCATAAAGAGAAAATATGCCTTCGGGCTATGAATGCGCTTTCCTCTTTTGGACTCGGCTGGATTGAGGTGCTGACAATCGGGCCCGGATGGAAGAGGGATGCTCACGCTACCGAGGAGGTCGACATGTCGTGCCCAGCGATAGAGACACTCGCGCACCGTGTCGGCCGACGCTGCAGGTCCGCGACGCAGCGATGAAGCAAAGCTTGTGCAAGCGACTCTGCGGCTGACAAGGAGGGCCCACTTGTCGGTGACCCGAGGCAGAGGAGACGCCACCGAAGCTCGCCGCCGGCGATGGAGGGCCGGAGGCGCGGAATGGGTTCCGCAGAGAGCATACGGGCGTCCATGCACACATATTGGTGGTGCTGGTTCGGTCGGAAATAGCCAGGAAGTAGGTTGCCACCGTGAGGGAGGCGGCGGCGGCCATGGCCGACCAGTGAGCTTGGTTCGTCGGTGCTTTTTGCAGTAAAAGAGGGCTAGGTGAGCTTCAGTGTACTAAGAGGATTCGATTTCACCCGATAATGAAGGTTTAGATAAACTGCAAGGCTCTACCACCGAAGGCCAGACTTGGAGAAGAAGGGCGAGCGATGGCAGTGGTTTCTAATTATGAAAGTTGGAAGATGAGACGGGGGTTTAGCTTGGCGAGTTGCAAAGAAGCTCTGAGCTTGATGAATTGAAGAATGGCTTACCGTTTCAACTGAATTCGAGTTTTGTCTCTCTCGCAAGCTTCGGCAATCGGCAATGGCATGGCTTGGAATAAGGCTTGGTTTGGGCCTTCAGGAAGATATGTAGAGACGTGAGTGCTGAACGAGGTTTTGCGATGCTTAAATAGGCAGATGAGGCGGTTGCTACAAGGTTTGGGCGCGAAAGGAAAAGGGGCGACTCGGTCGGGATGGCGAGCGAGGGTTCTCAGCCGAGACAGCAAGCTCTTGCGAGGATTGATGGTTGCTATAGCACTGGGACAGGGTTAGGACAGGTCGACGCTCGGGGTTGCGTGCCATTGTGGCGAGACGCGACAAAAGGAAAGGCGGCGCAGGCTCGGTCTTGCGAGAAAGCTCGAAGAGAAGAAGGGAAAGGGAAGAAGAAAGAGAGCTGACAAGTGGGACTCGGTTGGCAGTGGGAGAGAAAGAAGTCGGCAGGGGGACAACTGGCCATGATGGGCCCACAAGTCAGTGAAACTCAAGAGTAAACTGAACGAGGGTTCTAGACAAGTTGAGGTAAAAATCATGGTTTGGGTTGGTAGATGAGCTCAAGATTTTTTGTAGATTTTTCCGTATGTCTACCAGGTAAATATGAGAGTCCAATAAAATTTTCAGATAAAAATTATTGATAAAAATCTGACAATGAATAACTGTCATTTTCTATTGATTCTGACTTTTATTTAATCTAAGATCAAAATAAGATTAATATTTTATGAAAAATTTATGAGGATCTGAAATGGCATTAAATAAATTCCATAAAATTTAAGATTTTTATATTTGATATTCTAATTTTATTAATTCTGACATTACCATTTTCATAATTGTTTTCTCTCAGTTTTTGAATTATTAAATGATTTAAATATAAGTTTTAATTTTTATATTTTTACCAGAGGTAAGTATAGAGTTTATGTCGGCTTGGTAAAAATATTGGCATCATATAAGCTCCAAATATTTTTAAAAAAATCTAACATGTTCTTTAATTGATATCAATTTCATGATTATCATGTATTTTCTTTTATTTTAATGATTCAGAATATCTTATCTAACATCATTAGGGTTCTGGAGGTTTATATTATTTTAATATTATTTTCGTTGATATTTATTGCTATTGTGTTTTTACCTTTTTTATTTTTACCATTTCATTATATATGATTTTTCTTTTAGAGCAAAACTTAAGAAAAATCAATAACTAAGAAAACTCAGGAAATTAAAATCCAAATTAAAGATTACATCTCAAACTTTTTTTATATTTTGTTTGTCTTGAAAGAAATAGTTTTAATAAAGGAAATATTTCTTTTCTTAAGATTAGAATGCAAGAAGAGAGGAAAAGATATTGTTTAAAAATCAAAACCTTAATTCCAATTAAAATTTTTATTCAATTCTATTTTTGAATTTCAAACTTTTATTTTTCATATTTTTGAATTTTATGGGATGTTACACAAATAAACATCAATTTAATACTGCATAGACTACACAGACTGCTAAACCATCTGCATGATAATAAAATCTATATATACAGATAGTAAAATATATCACCGGACTAGTAGTAGTTCACAATTATTTTGTTGTCCGGTGATAGATTTTATCATTTGTATATATAAATTTTACTAGTTCCTGCGGTGAGGCGAACGCAATCTGCAGTGCTCTCCACCCTGGCTATGACTATGCGCACGGCAATCTTGTCTACCTACTGTGTGCGTCTTTTCTGAAGTGAAAACTTTTTCTTAGAACTTCTGAAAACTTTGTAGTTTGTTTTGGACTGATGGTTGGCAAGAGGATGCAATACCATGCATACTACAAAGCGGTGTTGAAAGCATCTAGGCATCCATGTTGTTTTGGTTTTGATAATTAATGACAACTTTGGTCAATGGACTAATACTTTCCTTGAGAATATTGAAAGTAGGTTAATCCCAGGATTGGTGACTATGGAAATACCAAGGAAGGTACAAAGGGAAGATCAATATGTTAAGATCGTGAAAAGGTATAATTATATGGTTCTTTTTCTAGTCTTTTATCGATCTTAGAGTATGGAGAAAAGATCGGTTTGCTAGAATTAGGGCCGTACTATAAAGAGGGATTTTGACGCTTATCTTGGTGTCACTTAGGGTTTAAAGGCTCAAAATTACATATTCAAAATGATGCTTGATGATATATATATTCCTAAATAGAATTTTTTTTAAACTAATCAAGTCTCTGGAAATCCGGTGCTACCGCCATGGCCAGCACGGTGCTACCGGGTATAGCACCGGCCCAGTAGGGCGGTGTAAAAATTCCAGAGAAGCTCCTTTCTGATTTTTGGTATCCCGGTGCTACCGGACTATCGGTAGCACCGGATATTAACCCGGTATGGAAATTCTAGAGAAGGGCTTTTTTGGGCGTTTTTAGTAGCCCGGTGCTACCGCGCAAGGTAGCCCGGTGCTACCGGACCTTCGGTAGCACCGGACATTATCCCGGTGTAAAAATTACAGAGGGGTGTGTCTTTGGCTTATTTGTAGCCCGGTGCTACCGCCCATGGTAGTCCGGTGCTTAAATTCCAGAGAGGTCACTTTTTGAAGAAACAAAATGAAAAGGGGCCCGGTGCTACCGGTCCTAGTTGGGTGGTAGCACCGAACCCTGAGCAACGGTCTCTGGCAAGTATATTAAATGCACTGTTCTAGCCGTTGAAATGGAGCCCGGTGCTACCGGTCTTACATGGGCGGTAGTACCGGAAAAACAGACTTTTGCCCATTTCGAGCTCCAACGGCTAAAAAGTTTGGTAGAGGCTATAAATACCTCCCCACCTGCATTCTAGAGCCACTCTTGGTCCTCATTGATGATATTTGAGCTCTAGCAAGTGTTCTCCACTCTTGTGTGCATTCAATTTCCATTTGTGAGTGTGAGAAGTAAGATTGAGTAGTGGATTTCATGTTTGAGCCTTTAGACACCAATATTTGACCTCAAGCAAGCGTTAAGGTTTATTGCTCTTGGAGGTTGCCGCCTCCTAGATGGCTTGGTGGCGATCGTGCACGGTGAACTTCTTAACGGAGATTGTCAGAAGCCCTGGCAAGTTGTAAAGGCCGGAGTTCGCCTACCCGGAGCGGGGAAGAACTACCTTAGTGATCGAGGAAGGCTCGAGCGAGTGGAGCCGGCTTAAAGTGATTCAGGTCACCTCAACGTGGAGTAGGGGAGACCGGCAAGTCTTCGAGACTACGGGTTAAAATTCTTGTCTCATATTTATTTGTGATTGGTATTCCTCTTTGTTGAGAATCTATTTCATTGATACATATTCTTGATAGTCTTTGTGATCACTTGTATATTTGTTACACTAAATTTGACATAGTATCTCAAGTGTTTGCATTTTGTATCTCTATATCTTGGTGTCTTTCGTAATTTCTAAATAGTGTTAAAAAACTTAAAAATCTCCTATTCACCTCCCTCTAGTCGGTTATCCTTGATCCTACAGGTGTTGGTTGCAATTGCTAGCTAGATCGTGCTCAAGGCAACAATCAAGCAGCACATGTACAGTCTAGTACACTCATCTCCATTACTCAACGGGGAAATTAAGTACTTAGTAGATAACTTTTTCTTATGGTGTGAGAAACTGTGTAATCTCACCGAGATATGCTTATAGCTAGCTAGAGAGATTTACCAGATATTTTTTTAGATTTTAGTGTCAAATGTACTCCAATTTAGATTTTACTATTAAATGTAATATAATTTACAGGTCACATCTTTAGATTTTACTGTCGAATCTCACTATGACTTATTATAGCTATTTGATAGATTTACTCCAAAGTTACTGTCAAATGCACTCCACTTTATTATTCGTATATATAGATTTTATTATCGTACCAATAGTTTATATGGTCAAACCAACTAGTAAATATGTTTCTTTTTTTTACTAGAATATATTTTTTCTTTGATTTAGCTGTAACTTTCTATTGGCAACTCCGATTCATGAATAGTTTTCATGAGTAGCTTACTGACGACGAGAGCAACATAATGATATAAGTCTCGCCAATAAATGCCCCATGAATAAGATTTTGCTGCCAATTTACTGAATGTGTCGTAAGATTTTACTACCACACAGGCTGCTCACCCTCTGGCATAATAGTAAAATCTATGTATACGGATAGTAAAATCTCATTTATGTGACGTTTATTGGCGAGACTTATCGTTTGTGAATCAGAACTGTCAATAAAAAGTTATGGCTAAATCAAAGAAAAAATAGATTCCAATATAAATAAAAAATGCATTTACTAGTTGATTTGGTCACGTAACTGATTGGCTTAGTCAACACACAGGCATACGTGGAAACTCATTTACTAGTTCGTTTCACACTGAAGCGGGGTTACGGCCAACACATTGAATAACTAATCTACACGCACGCATAGATTATCGCTTCCGTATACATATATATGTATATCTATTACTCCCTATAGCCACATATGTCGTTTTGAGACACATATAGTCAAACTTTTAAAACTTTAGTTATTGATAATTTTTTTAAATATTTATATTGGATATGCGAAAATCACATGTGCAGATTTATCTCGAAAAGTATTTTCATAATATTATATTTACATTGGATTTTATAAATATATTACAATAAAAATTAGTGGTAAAGTGGTATTTTGGGGACCATGTCAATATCTAAAATGACACTATTTATGACCGGAGGGTGGAGGAGTATATCTATTAAAAGTTAATAACATGTCTTGTAGACCAACCAAGTAGAAAATATAAATAGGCTAGATATTCTCGCAAAAACAAAACATCTGGCCTTAATCCGATGGACCCTAACTAAGTTGAACCATAGCTGCGGAACCCTCTTTTTAGTGACAAGAAAACTGAGTATATAAGGCGTGTTTTCAGCGGTGCTATGGTAGGTGATGGAGATGTTATTCTAAATAGAAAAGTAGTGCCAGGAAGGAAACTTTTCGATATTTAGGATCAATGCTACAGAGTAACGGCGAGATTGATGAAGATGTGAGCCACATAATACGAACTAGGTGGTTGAAATGGCACCAAGCATTGGGTATACTAGCTATGTGATAGAGAAATACCTCAAAAGTTAAAGAGTAAGTTATATAGGACGGTGATTAGATCTGCGATGTTGTATGGAGAGGAATGTTGGACGATAAAAGCACAACATGTACAAAAGATGAGTATAGCAAAGATACGGATGCTACGGTGGATCTGTGGTCATACAAGGTGAGATTGAATCCTTAATGATGATATACATGATAGGGTTATGGTAGCACAAATTGAAGAAAAGCTTGTCTAAAATCGTTTGAAATGGTTTGACCATCTCCAACGGAGGCCTCTTGAGGTACATGTACGTAGTGGAATTTTAAGTCGTTCCAAAAACATAAGAAGGGATAGAGGTCGACTGAGACTAACGTGGGAAGAAGCAGTTAAAAGGGACTTTAGCGATTGGAACGTTAAAAAAGATTTGGCATTGGATAAGGGTGCATAGAAGTTAGCGATCCACGTATCAGAACTATAATCTAAGATTGAAGGTTTAGATATTTTATTGACTTTGATTGGGTTTCTTTCCTAGCCTACTCCAACTTGTTTGGGACAAAAGGCTTGATTGGTTGTTGTTGTTATTCGAATTTTAGTTTTAGGTTACAGTTCGTATACAAATTCAACCGCTAATTCTCAACTAATTTTTGTTCCAAATTTCTAGCTATGTAATGGTTTTAATTTGGAGTTTGAATGAAAAATGAAAAATAAATTTCCTTTTATTGTTCATTCCAATTTATGTTATTTTTTATTTAATTTGCAATTTCAGTTTTAACTTATAATTCATATACAAATCCAATGGTTAACTTTCATCTAATATTCATTCTGAATTTCAGTTATGTTTGGGTTTAAATTTGGAGTTCATATGAAAATCAATATGCTATTTTTATTTAATTTCATTTTTCTGTTTTAGGTTATAATTGGTAGACAAACCCAACTGCTAATTTTCATCTATTTTTATTCCAAATTTCAGCCATATACGAGTTTTAATTTAGAGTTCATATGAAAATCAAAATGGCTAATTTCCTTTTATTTTTTTATTCCATATTTTTGTTATTTTTTAATCATGGTTGGTATGGACTCTTTCTTTTAATCTAAGCCATTATAACCCAGCTTCGCTAGATGGATGGTTAAATGCTTTTATTTAAATAATAAAAGGATTCGCTAGAAAAAGGGGAATTTGTAGCCACTCTTAGTTGTCGAGTAAAAAAAAGATTTGAAATTAAACAAAATTAAAATTTATATTAGAAAAAGAGTCCATATCAAGTATAATAAAAAATAACATAAATTAGAAAAAAATTAGTAGCCAGTATATGTGAGTTCCAATCTAAAACTAAGAAGAAAGTATACAAGAAGTACAATAAAAATATACATGTAAATTCATAATAAAAATCAAGGGAATTAGCGATTATTTGTTTAATTCAAACTATGTGAAAAATATAAATTTTAGTTTTATTAGAAATTAAAATTCTAGAAATAGGATAATTCAAGAAGGAAATAGTATAAAGTAAGAAATTTTGACGAGTATTCATACAATGGGTACCCCAGCGGCCCGGAGTAACGAACGGGTCGTCCCATGCCCGGCTTCGACCAAAGGCCTCACGGGTTCACAAAGGACACTCGACCCCGACCTAACGAGTTGCTCCAAGGTCGTCCCCGACCTAACGGGGCGTTCGACCCCCGCCACAGGTCGGACTCCCCACCGGCTCCGACAAAGCTGAGGCAATCTCCGCCAAGGGCCAAGTGTTAGGCCGCCGCCGGCCATCGGCCACGTGGTCTACGAACACGACCGCTCGAAGTGATCGTGCGGGGGCAAGTGGCTCCTTCCCAAGACAGCACGAAGGTTGCTAAAGTCAAGACTCCAGTCTCATCGTCCAGTCACGCATAGTATGGAGATACGCTCCCTCCGGAGGCAACACCAAAGACGCAATATGACGTCACCGCCGTCGAGCCCGCGAAAGCGGTCTGTTGTTTCCCAATGAAGCAGCGAACTGATCTACTCGATGAGCCCACCAACTCGGTATGGGCAGAAGAGGAGGTCGACCAACCACCAAGACCGAGGGTCAGAACTCTCAGCATGGATATCATCATCCTTCCCTCTCCCGACTTTCCATGTAACCTGCCCCCTCCGAATATATAAAGGGAGGCAGGGTCTTCTGGAGGGAGGGGGGACGAACAAACGGTCTCTCTCGCCCTCTTCTCTAGATTCCTCAACGAATAGGCAGTTTACGCTCTCACGTTCGAGCCCCCAGCTCCCGCTTGTGAACATTGTGCAGTCTTCTGCACCTAAATCAATACGATATCACCACACGAACTGGAGTAGGGACATTCAGCCCGAACCAGTATACATTCTGGGCTTTTTAAGTCTAACTATTCAAGGAGAGGGAGCGCGCGGCCCCTTAGAATTATAAATTTACTTGCCGGTGACTCGAAACCCTGACAAATTTGATTTTTATATATAAATAAATTAGGAATTAAAATCTATTGTATAATAAAAGTTGATGACAATTGGTTCACGGTCGCTAAGATAAAAGAAAATATGATAAAAATACTCAAAAAATAGAAAACATTCAAATCCTTTATTTGGCGGACCTCCAAGAGATGGAGGGATTGAGAGTGTGATATATTGATGGGTGTTCATTCTACTACAACGTATAAGCTATGTAATATGCATTATGAGGATGTAGTATAGACAAACATTATAATAACGAAAGAAAAAGTTGTTGTTGATGATGATATAAATGAAAAATGTTACGTTACTCTATGTTTACTCCTTTTGTTATGCAAATATTTGGGAAAGAAAAGTTTGGATCATAGGTGTCAAGTATTGAGAACAGAATGAGTGTTTTCTCACTTATAATATATAATATTAAAATATCATAAATAGAGTTTTGTAATAATCTATTTTCAAAAAGCAAATCAAATATGTATTATCAAGTCATTTAAACATGCTCTAAAGGTGGTGCCCTGGTAGGTTTGTAGGCCATCTTTCTAGATAACTAGGGGTGGATCTACAGTGTATAGACAGAGATCAAGTGATACAGACGCCCTCCAGCCCAGTACATATGGTTACTTTAGTATATAAGCATACGATTCTTTTATAATAAATTATAAGTTAGCATTATGAATTCGTAATAACCTCGACGACCCTTGTAACCTTTTCTCTATATCCGCCCCTGTAGTTAACAGCAAATACTCTTAACTTGTGCTGTCGGATTTCTTTCCACATCTTTGTGCTGATTTGATCTGGACGCCAAGAACCTCCTAACCTGCGGCTGTTGCGAGTCTCGCTGTTCTTCCCGTGAAACATATTAGATGTCGTTTGTCGTTTCTCCCCTATGCATAAGGTCGACGGGGAGATGTACTGAGTCTTATATTGCTGTTTCCTGCAACGACTTACGCGCCTGGAGCAGCTCGCGCAAGAACTAAGTATGGCATTGGCAGCACATACATATTGGAATTGGAATTGGAATTGGAATTGGAATTGGAATTGGAATTGGAATTGGAATTGGAATTGGAATTGGAATTGGAATTGGAATTGGAATTGGAATTGGAATGGAGATTGGCAATCACATCATGTGCTGAAAAATCTTGACGTGTTCGATCGACGCACGCTGCACGCATGCCCTGGTCAAAGATGTGAAACGACCTGTCGAGCAGCTGCCTAGCGCTGCCTGTGCCGTCTCGGCTGGCATCTCGATCGATCGCGCACGGGGGGTTTGGTGTTTTGGTGGACAAAATCTGAACGAAATCCGACACACGTGCGCGCCCGTTTGATCACGACGCGGCCGGGGCGGTGCGGCACATCAGATTCAGAGCACCAGGTGAACCGACCACCGCTGTCCACGTACGCTCAATTAAACTCACGCACGATGAGGTCGAGGTGACTCCCGACCAACCTGGCCCCGTGCCGGGCCGGCTCGTTAACCCCGGGGATGCCTGGCACTTGGGCTTAGCAGTAACGTGACAGCGCGGATGCTGCCTAGCCCTATGGTGGTATAGTACAGACTTGATATGTAGAACGGAGACTAGCTAGAGAGCATCGGACCTGTAGCTTAGCTTAGTTCACTTATCTGGACTCTCTCATCTTTTCCCTAAAAAAATTATTTCTCATTAAAAAAATTATAAAAATGGCCTACTACCTAGTGCGGAAGGCGTTTTTCACGCTCCTGTACCTTCGAAAGGACCTCTTGCGCCTCCCGTTCGCAGCACTGTCCCTCCCGCGCGCAATGTGGCCGCTCTGCGCATGCCACGACTCCTCCCGTGCGCCCTCTCCGCAACAACTGTGCCTTCCGCACCTCTGCAGTGCTGTTGTGCTCTGCGCACGCTCCCACGTCACCCGCCTCCCACGTTATGGCTCCGTGGCACCTCGGCCACCTGCGATTCCCGGGCGTGGAAGGAGTCAAATGTCGCCTTCTATCCTTTCCGCGGTGCGTAAGGGATTATTTTTGTAATTTTTTTAGAAGAGAGTTATTTTTATATAGAAAAAAAAGATGAGTGGGTCATATAAATGAACATTTCACGACCGTGATGGCGGCTAGGTCACCCCGTGTGCCGACAAGCGCCACGCCGGCGCGTGGAAAAAGTTGGCCACGCGCGGCTCCACGGCCCACCCGCGCCGCATTTTGCTCCGCATCACGTTTCCACGTACGTACGGGTGCCGCGCGACCGATCAAGACGATACGCCACCCGCAGCACGAAATGTCAGTCCGCGCGCACGGGGAGGGGGGATTTTTTCACGTCGCCGCTACTTGCCGACACAGTAGCCACTCGGAGCAACACGTACAAGCCACACGCGCGCCCTCCTCGCCTGTAGTGCGAGGAACGCTTAGCTTAGCTACGGTTATAAATGCGAACAAGTCTATATACATATTGCACGAGCAAAATTAAGAACTGCAATATATATTTTTTTGTTAAAAGTATAGTCTAATATACATTTGAACATTAGTGGATAAAAACAAAGAAAGATGTGACAAGTACCTCACTATGACACCGTCAACGCTTGGATGATTCACCAACAAAGCTTCATGAACAGTGCTTTAATGTATTCTATCCCAATACAAGTTGCAAAAATCTTGAAACACGCGAAAGCATAAGTAATCACCACCTACCATTCATTCATACTGTAATATTTGTGCAATTGTCAAAAGAAAAAGCATGTAATCACCTCTCAAAATGTATTCACATGAAGTATTGAATTAGTATATCACATACCACTAATGTGCAGTATCCTACTTTGAAAATTAAATACTATGCATCTCCAACGGTTTTGGTCGGTTTTTATACGGTGGTTGGTTTTTGTTACGCAAACGTGGGGCAGTGCGCTGCGCACTTGGATAGCGTATGAAGCCCCATTTATACTAGGTAGAATCGCGCGCTACGTTGCGCCAGTTGAATTTTGACAGGGCGCTAAGTTGGCAAAACAAACCTGTATAGTAGATGTTACTTTTCCTCTGACGAAACGTGTAAAAATCTAAGAAAAACTAAAGCAATCACAATTTCAAAACTAACATAACCATTGATAGTATTCTTTATGTCCGGAAAAGAAAAGCAAAATGCACAACTCGTTAGTAAATTTGAAGAGTGGAGTTTGTATAGGTAATAAGAACTAATATACCTTCTTGTTCCTAATTCCTCCGTCTCAAACATCAGGCGGAAGTGCATCCCTAAATATATCTGGTTACGATACAGCGCCTTCTGGTATTTGGCAAATGGGATAACAAATTCAGCAGGACTGGCCTTGAAAGTCCATAGTTCAAAACATAGTTTCAGTAGCTATTGAACTCACATAGAAAACTATAAGGTAGCTAACAAGATTATAATATCAAAGAATGGATTTGGAAGTCACCTAGGGTCATAAAATATGGTAAATGGGCTAGTGTTTGCAGCAGCATGGGTGCTGCAGCAAGGATCCCTATGTTCAAACTGTCACTGGAAAGTACTGAAGATGGTATGTTAGCGGGTTGTTGGCTTGCACGCCTGATTCCTAGTAGAAGTTTATGTTTTTCATTCCTAAAAGATAAAACGATAGCAAAATAAAAGTGGCATTTAATTCTCCAATTTTGTTCTTTACTTCAATTATAGGTTGCTAAAATGTGAAACTCTAGGACGAAGAACCAGGATAAGCTTTCAGAAGATGGAAGGAAGCCCATGTATGAAAAATAAATCTGTTAGAAAAGGTGGCTCCTTTTTAGCGGAAAGAAACAAATGTGTATGATCATGTAATTATACTGTCTTAATCTACAACAAATAACAGATGATTTCTGATTGATTAGCCTAAAAAGACATGACTTACCCATCTCCGATGGTAAATATACATACAGCCTTAGGGTTCCGCAAAGAACGCCTGACAAGAAGTGCGTAAATGTCCACAATGGCCAGTGAAAGGCTCCATAAGCATTCCAAATGGGCTGCTGCAGCAAGGTAGACGATCAAGTCAAAAAAAAGGGAAGGGAATACAGTGTTCTAAGTTCTGACAACAACATCCTGAGTGACAAATCTCAGACTTTTATGCTATCTAAGTACATTTCAAAAATAAGATCGATGAACCTTTTTTTATGTAGTTGTCAATACTATACCCAATGCTCAATACTGGCCTAATGCTAAATGTAGATTTTAAAATGTTTTCCTCAAAAACAACGGGGATTGATATAATTGGCCATTATAATAAAAATGTTATGAATGTTGATAACCAGGATGTTAAGAAATGTTCTCAATGTAAACAGTGAAATACTTTTGCTGAATGGCTAGAAAATTATGCAGGGAAGAAAATCAAACTCCTATTTTGCACAAGCATGTTTATGACCAGGAAACAAGATTGGAGCCCATGGCTGCTGAATCGAAGAAGATGACTTAACTGAATCGGATATACTCCAAGAATAGTTGAGATAATATCACAAAGAACAATTTGATCATGTTACAATCAAACTGCATTTCCTCTCTTAGAATGTCAAACCAATTGAAACAGCATATAGTATTTAATTGTGCAGATGAATATCAATACTTCTAGTTGGAGAATTAAGCAAGCACAATAATGTACACAAGGCGTGGTTGCATAAGAGATAAACATATCAAAGAATTAGACCACCGAAGATAGTTAAGATACCACTGTGCTATAGGAAAAATAATGCTATATCCATATATCTGTTTAGTTCACTCAGAGAGGTAGTCACATATCAGTTTAGTTCGCCTGGAGGGAGGTGGTCGCATATCAGTTTAGTTAAGTGCCATATGGACTGAGAAAGCATATTCATATTGCAAATTTAAGAATTGCAGAAAAGAACATCTAAAATCTCACATTACCTAGTACTGCAATCTTAACTAAAATACTATACAAATCTTTCAGCATAAAGTCCAGAAACGAACTATAGTCATTAATGTAAACAGAGATCATACCTTGCTATGAAAGTGAACCTAATGCATTAATCTTTACTTGGTGACCACTGTTGACCTTAATGCCTACTTCCGATCAATGGAGCATATCACCTGGAGCAGCTGAAGAGCAGAACCTCAATAGTACAAAAAACTGAGACCGTAAAAAGGGCAATGGCTCAATCAGCCAACATCACTACAAATGATGAGCATAAGTAACCTCTAACGCTACTGAACTAAACTCAAATCAACACATTCCAGACCAGTCCTAAAAAGCACTCATAGATATGGACGACATCAAATTGGCTAACGCAACCTACATGTAACTCGGATCTAACCGTATAACCGAACTCTAACTTCAATTAAAAACATGCAGATGCACGTAGATAAATCAATCCCCGATCTATTCAAGGTTTGGGCCAAATCTCATCAGAAACAAATCCTAGGGGAATCAACAAATTAGCACCACATAGATTTTTTTTTAACAAAAACACTATAAATCCACAGCTAGAATGACAGCCATTGCAGCAAAAACACACAGGAAAACTCAAGAATTGCAATCATGCCATGCCTGTAACAATAGCTCAGAAACAAATGGAGACCAATTTGTTTGTGGTAGCTACATGTAAACCAAAATCTACACAAGGGATTAATCTAGTACCCAAAGTTCAACTCGGCGCAAACCTAGGGGCCGATGCGGAGGCGGACGTAGAGGTCGTCCTGCTTCACCAGCTTCATGAACTGGACAAGATCGTATCGATCGCTGAAGCAGTACTGTGCAAAAGTCGATTCATAGAGCAGAACCAACTCATCACCAAGAACTCATAACAACAAAGAACAAAGAAAAATAAAGAAAGTAGCAAAGCAAAAATAAAGTAGGTAGCAAACACAAGTCGATTGCAGCAAGCAAGAGAAGGGAAGAAAGAAGCAAGGATGAAGTACCTGGCACTGCGATGGCCCATGGCCATTCCAGAAGACTTAGGACCTTGAAGACGGCCTTGTCGTACTCGTCTTGGCCTCTTCATGCAAGCGCTGCAAATCCACACGAAAAGAGAAATCCATCAACCTCCATCCAATATATAAGAGCAAAGAGCAGAGCTTTGGTTGTACCAGCACTACACAAGTACCAACATTGGTGAAGCCCTCGGCGGTGCTGCTCTCGTGCCGAAGAAGACAGTGACTTTGCCTCCCATCGTCGAGGTTGGTGTCAGGCTGCGTCTTCACCGCTAGGTTGGCGTCTAGGGTTAGCGGCGAGGTGGGATTGGTTGTGGCGGCGGCGAGGGAGGTTGATGCCATGGCCGGAGGGATTTGGCTGGAGGCGAGCCGAAGAAAGAGAGAGGGTCGCGGGAGGCAAGCAGGGCACACTGGCAGAGGCGCGGGGGACGGGGTGCGCCAGGAGAGGCTGGGAGCGGAACTTGCGAGGGACGGAGCACGCGAGGTAGCGTGGGGGACGAGCGGGGTGGGAATCGATGACGCGCAAAGAACCACTCGACGGAGAGGTGCGTGGAGGGCTCCAGAATGATGGAGGCGGCGACCTGCATAGATCCTACGAAGAAGGGAGCCGCAGGGTCGATCGAACGACGCTGGTTCGTCGAGCAGCGTGGAAGGATTTGCCCGTAATTTCGGTTTTTTCGGAGGTCATTTTTGCAAAAGCGGTGACGTGGCATCCCTCCCAGCGCGAGGATTCTTCCGCGTATAATAGATAAGTTATTAGTAGATATGATGTTTTGCTTGATATGTATATTTTAATAATAGCAGGAAATCACCATATAACAATAATTCGTTTTATCATCATATATATGAACCTCTAGCTATATATATAGGACCCAGCAGTACATATGCGCAGCCATTAATTTCGATCTTTACCTCAGAAGCAAATCAACCACATAGACCAAGCTAGACTAGATACATAGTTGTTACATACATCAGATAAGCACGGAAGGAAAGAGGAATGGCTTACGCTAGCTACTGCTATGCACCACTACAGAAAAGGACATCACTGCCGGATCAACATCAGCATCACTGCCGGATTTTGACCCGGCACTCCCTAACGGGACTATCACTGCCGGTTCTTCAACCGACAGTGATAATAATATCACTGCCGGTTTATATTATACAACCGGCAGTGATAAGGATTATCACTGCCGGGTTTTTATCGATAACCGGCAGTGATATCAACTTATCACTGCCGGTTTTTAATTTTCAACCGGCAGTGATAACACATTTTCACTGCCGGTTGTTTTTTTTCAACTGTCACTGCCAATTAATATTTTCCAACCGGCAGTGATAAGGTGGTATCACTGTCAGTTATTTCTCTAAAACCGGCAGTGATAAGTACAGTGCCATATTCTCCTCCAAAACCGGTTACATAATTTTTATTTATTATATGTATGATGTAATATATATATATTGTACATTACATTTATTCTGTACGGTATATGTTATGCGCAATATTAACGAAGTATTGGTAAAGAATAATTCAAATATATTAAATCATCATAATATTTAACATTGAATACCGAATACTCATTAAATCATGACAATATTAATGAAGTATTTGTAAAGCATAATTGAAAAACAGTAAATCATCGTAATATTTAATTATTACATTGTTCATTGACAATCGTTCACATTTCAGTTAATTGTAGCGTGTGGCTCGTAAAACTCGCCCTTCGGGTTGATCACTTTTCGAACGATGAACCCAGCCATCTGCTCTCGAAGGGCTTCAACTTCACTATCAAGTAGGCTGTTGGTGCCGAGCTTCACGCGCTGTCATTAAAGAAAATGATGCATTAATTAGTGTCGTAGTTTTTATAAAGAAAAGTAGGCGTCAACATGTGATGATATACCATCTCGCCGTTGTAGTCAGATCACATCGATTTAACGTGTGTATGTGTGTCATTAAGTAGTATGCACATAAATTGTTCCCTTGCGTTGTCTTAGGCACGAAAATCGGTTCTTATTCGAACTTCTTCGTGAATGGACGATACCGCGTGCTCTTCTTATGTATTTTGTGTACGCCTGTATGGTTATGAATACTCGTTAAACTTAATTAGGTGTAATTAAGTGCAATGGAATGAAAGATTACGGAGCAATAACGCAACGCACCGAAGTTTACTCTGCCTAGCAATTCTATTACTTCTTTGTAATCGCTTGTCGGTTTCCTCATTGAGTCCAACACGTTGATCGTGCTATCGCCTAACGTAATGACGAGAAGGATCCAATGAAAGTGCAGAAGCCCATTAGTCATGACAAGGTGTTGCACATGAGATAAAACCGACTAGTAGGTAGGGAAACACGTCTCGAAAGTTATAGGGTAAAAGTACGTAGGTCTTGTCTTGTAACTTTAGCGCGCTTTTAGTACGTACTCTCGATCTCTCTCTCTCGGATGGATCTTTAATAAGTTTGCAGTTGACAAGGCCGGGATCGAGGAATCCTACCCTTTCATTTAAGTCTGCTCTGAGTGTCATTGTCTCCATTCTACATAAGAAAGAAGTTAGACACTAAGTTTAAGGGTACGTGCATGTACAGTACGAATTATACAAGAGACTTACAAAGTCCACATTCTTATTACAGACATGTCCAGAGCATGTCGTTGGTACAACTTCTATAACTCGGAGGTTTCTACCTAGAAAACTCCGTCCATATTGTGAAAATCCGTTTCTTTGTATTTGACGGGGAACGCGTCGTTTTTTGTCTCTTGGACAAACTGTCGATACCATTGATGTAGACGCCGTAATTGTGTCGTCGACCGCGCTCCTCGCTTGGATCCACCAATGCTTCCCGTTAACGAACTTCCACCTTAGAGGAGGCCCCGCCTTTAGCACCCTTCCGTCCGCAGCGGAGCTCTTTTACCAACTTTGTCCTTTAGATTTACGCCAGAGATGCGCCGTAGTCCGATCGTTGGCTAGGTTGAGGAGATTCGCTTGCTCGTCGATCTATTTATCCGTCGCTATGTCTAGGAAGAAATCTCTTTTGGCAGCTTCGATTTCAACTTTATCAGGTGCTGGCGTCTTTTTGAAGTGAGCTGTCACGCTGGCGTCTACTTCCTTTCTAGTTTCTTCTTCGGTCATGTCATATGCTCGTTTCTTACCAGACTGTGCTGGCTTCACAGATGTGGCACTTTTCCCCACTGACCGTGATGAATTTTGAGATCGCGGTGCTCTATCATTATTTTTCCGTGGCGCTGGAGCACGAGGCGGACTTTTTTTCGGTGACGGAGGAGGACTTTAACTACCTGGATAGGCCGCGTCTTCATCATTATTATCATCATCGCCATTGTAGTCATCGGATAAAAACATTATGTAGCGCTTGCACCACGCGATGAATGTGCCCAAGCTTTGTCCAAGAGTATTTCTGCCTTCCTCACTGGGGATCTGTACCTCAACTTCACGGTAATTGTCAACCACACTGTCTATTAATACTCTGGCGTATCCCTCAGGAATTTGGCGGTTATGCAACATCTGCCCCTCGCCGCATGGCCAAGCCATCCCTTCAGCCACCTTAATGGTTATGTTCGCTAGGGGCAGGTGCAGATCGCAACGTGTCGGCTCTACGATTTTGTCCACGGAAAACTACAGGCGAGTCCTCTTCGAGCGATCATGGACGCTGGTCGCTTATGAGCAATGGCGGGACTCTGGAGGTCATGTGCCTGACGTTCGCCGAGGACGCTCGCTAGCATTTCTTGCATCTTTTGTATCCGTTTTTGAAATTGAATTTTCTTTACCTGCATCCTTTCTTCTATTACTCGTACACGTGCATCCAACTGTTCTTGTCTAGTTAGCTTCGGACGCTTATAGATAGAAGCGTCCTCTGGGAACGCTGCTTTCTAGGGCACCAAGCCTAACCCTCTAGTACGACCAGGGTGCTCTTTGTTACCCAGGGCGCGTGTTAGCTCGTCGTTCTCTCTTCTTGGTTGGAAGCAGCCCTGGGTAGCTTGGGCATAGTCATCTGCGATCTTCTTCGAAATTTTCTCTTCTTTCTCGCTTCTAAAGCTTAAGCTGCCATCATCCGACAGACTAGCTCCCCTCGCAAGCATCCAGTACTTTGATCTTGGGGCCATCTCGAACGTCGCAGGAACAACTCCACTAAGAATTAGCTCTTCTTCCCTTGCATCCCACTTGGGTACTTTCTTCACATAGCCACCGGTGCCTAGCGTATGGGGGTAAACGTTCTTGTCCGAGTTTGCTTTATTCTTTTCACTGATAGCCTGGGCTTCATCAGACTTCTTATATTGCACAAATTCATCCCAAAATTGCCTCAATCTCGAGTACGTATCAAAGTTCGGCGTTTCATCCTTCTTCACATACTCCTTATTCAGCTTTGTCTTTCAATTCTTCCAAGAGATTCCCATGATGGATAGTGCACGTTTCTTCGCATGCTCCAACTGATCTTCGGGAAACTGAAACTTGAATGTCAAATCTGTCCACAATGCTTTCTTGATTTCATCGGGAACATACGACGGGCAAACGCCACGACGTGTCCATGATTTGTAGGTGACGGGCACGTTATCTCTAGCTAGGACCCCACATGCTGTTCGGTATGGCCCAAGCAGTGATGCTGGTATAACGGGTTCGTCGACTGCATTAAGCTCCACGATCACCTTTCGTTCACCCGTCGCAACTTGTTAGGACCTCGTTGACGATGCTGCCTCTGTCCACGTGATGTCTGGCCCTGCATTTCGACTATTTCATTACTCGTCTAATCGGTATACGTGAGACCTAGGTCTGGAATAATTACCTCGGGTACGTTTGTTGCCTCGGTTTGCTGCAGGTTGAGGAAGCTTGTCGGGCTTTGTTCCGGCTTTGGTTCAAATGCTCGGCGCCATCCGGCACTTGTTCCTGTTAGCGCCATGTGCACTAATTTATCTAAAATTTAAAATTAACAAAGGCATGAGATGAATGTGATGGTATACGTATAAATTGGTCACGCACGGTTGTGGACCGAAATGGACTAATTATACGCATAATATTACACACATTTAACTCATTTCACGCATGCATTGCACTAGTATAGAGAACAAAACTGACACATATAATATATAAGGTATTTATTACATGAATATAATAAATACAATGTATTGTTAAAACAACAAAAATCTCATTACAAGAATATAACAAATACAATATAAGGTCTTTATTACATGAATATAATAAATACAACATAATAAAATCTCATGATGCTCCTAGAAACAAGCTGCCAAATTGTCTTTAGCGTCTGCTACCTCCGTGTATCTCCGTGTAGCCTTGCCATGTCATAGCAGTAGCAAAATAAAGTAGACATTACAAATGCAACATAAAAGCTAATCTGTCAATTTTTTAAACATTTCCATGAGAACAAGAGCTGAGATACTGAATCATGATATTAGACAGCGCAACATATTCATAAAAAATGATCCCATGTTAGTGCCTAGTAGGGATTCAAGGTGTCAAAATAAAAGAATAGCCTTTTGACTCTATCACATCCTACAAAAATACAAAGTAAATTCCACAATTCACATAAATCCAAACAGTTTCATAAAAAATGATCCCATGTTAGTGCCTAGTAGGGATTCAAGGTGTAAGTTACTTTTCTAAGTGTTCATCCTAGGAGTGAACCAGATCCTGGCCCATGTTCAAATATCCTTCTTCTAGTTGCCTTGCACTCTTGATCCCCTCAGCTTTATTTATGGATGACGAATGTGCACCACTTTTCCCCAAGGAAGTCACTAACTTGCGGCATGCATAATCTTTCCAAGTCATTTTTTCAAAGTCCAAACACAAACTAATCTGTGTATATCCCTGATGAAATCAAAGAAGCCTCGGCATATGGTGACCAATATAGAATTCAACAAGTGTATATAGATATTTATATTGCACTGAACCAAAGAACTGAGATAAATTGGTTTCATCTGTTCCTCTATTCTATGTATATATTTCTTCATTCTCCTGACAATATTTAAAAAACAGCAATTTGGCCTAATTCTACTAGCAGCCTGATTAAGTATTTTGAGGTGAAACTAATGCTTGAGACAATGTTTTTGTTCTTAAGATAAGGAGGAAAGTTACATACTTTCTTTTCGTGCTATTCCCGAGTGCCTAGAATCAAAGATGGTCAAAACCAGTGTGTGGGTGCTAGACATCGCTTCACATGCCATGGAATACACAATTGGGGTGGACTATTCAAAATTTACCAAAACTCATCCCGTTACAAGTAAGCTAAATACAGCCATAAAATTGTTAATTAAATAAATTGTTTATTCACTTCAACATTGCTCTTACTGGAAATACACAATTGGAAGCAACATTGCTCTTACTGGAAAAACCCAGAACTAAATGTCGCACGCTTCCTAAACACATTTGGTATCTCAATGACATTTGGCATTGTGTTCTGGCAAATTGGTTCAACAATGTAAGTATGGATGAGTGCTTGGCAGTATTAATTTCTTAAAACGGGTCCGGAAGAGGAGGGGGTGCAAGGGAGGACTCATCGGGTGGGGGAGTTGACGTGGGCAACACGGAGGGGAGCCGGCGCGCGGAGGAGGGCCGACGCGGGGAGGATGGATGGGCCTTGGGGCGGGCCGGCGCGGAGGAGGGCGTAGCGGTGGAGGCGCGGTGCGGAGGCTAGGCACACGAGTGTGGGAAAAAGGCGAAGTGTGGGAAGAAGACCGCACGCTCGCTTATATAGATATGACAATCACCGCCGGTTCACCAAAGAAATCCGCGGTGATATAACTATCATCGCCGGTTGAAAATAGAACGGCGATAAAACCTCCACATCACCGCCGGTTCAATTAGAACCGCAAGTGATGTGGAGGTATTATCGCTGTTCTAATTTCAACCGGCAGTGATACCTAAACATCACTGCCGGATTTTTCTCAAGAACCGGCAGTGATGTGGAGGTATTACTGCCGGTTCTAATTTCAACCGGCAGTGATATCTAAACATCACTGTCGGATTTTTCTCTAGAACTGGCAGTGATGTGGAGGTATTACTGCCGGTTCTAATTTCAACGGCAAGGATATTTAAATATCATCGCCGGATTTTTCTAGAACCGCAGATGATGCGGTGGGCCCCAAAAGTCAGTGGCTAAAGCCAAGCTCAAATTCAAACTAGCATAACTTTTGATATATAGCTCCAAAAAGGATGAAGTAAATTTATAAATTTGTATAAAATCATGAAGTTTTAGAATATATGAAACATTGATTTTTTTAATCAAAGAAAAATTAAGTGAATTACAAATTTGCTAAGAACCCTACATGGACTTTACATAAATACTATAACACCATGAGCATTAATTTGAATCTTTTTAATAAAGATTAACTTCAATGTGCTAGATATTAAAGTGTATCCGTATATTACAACTGGAAGCATGTTCTCCATACAAAATAAAGTGTATCCGTATATTACAACTGGAAGCATGTTCTCCATACAAAATAAAGTATATCCTGGTATATTATTACAACTAAGCAACGATTCGACCTTCGTTATGATCACGGCGTATGTATGTAGCTTCCTCATTGTCTTCCATGAGACCTAGGTCGACGTTCTCACCAAAAGGAGGAAGCTCATCGAATTGGTTGTAGTCTTCCTCGTCGACTACATTGTCAACTCCGATAATTCTTCTTTTTCCTTGAAGAACCACGTGGCGTTCTTTGTCAGCCGGGTCCCGAATAAAAAAGATTTGTGTAACGACATTAGCAAGGACGAATGGTTCTTCTCTGTATCCGATGTGTTTGAAGTCCACGGTAGTGATACCGCATTTGTCGATGTTCACGCCCAGTGGAGCTGACCCATTGGCACCAAAGAGAGGAACCTTCAAAGGCCCATAATCAAGCTCCCAAATCTCTTCTATGAATCTGTAGTAGGTCTGCATATTACCATTGCTATCGTAGGCATCTATACGGACTCCGCTGTTCTGGTTGGTACTCTTGTTATCTTGTGCTCTCGTATAAAATGTATATCCATTTATGTCGTATCCTTCAAATGTCGATTGTACATGACGGTCCACGAGACAGCGCTCTCAACTGAGCACACTCAGTCTGCGTATGCATCATGTGTCTAAGTAACCAATCTCCGAAGTTATCTCTGTAGTATCTGGTGATCCAAACCTCAGATTTAAATGGGTTTTTCCTTCTTAGCATATTCTTGTGCATATCAACATACGGTGCCGCTTACAACCGATTGGTCCAGAATCGTAAAATGTGCTTGAATGAATGAAGCACGATCATTAGTACGCCGATTTCGACCTAATGTCCCTTTGCCTGTAGCCTCCTCATGGCGAGATATGGGCACACCAATCGGTTTGAGATCCTTGTAATCGACGCAGATTCAATGACCTCCTCGGTTCCCCAACCTTCGCAATGCACCCTTCCGCCGATGTCGATTACGAACATATTTCTTCACAACCCCATGAACCTCTCGAAGGGTACATCGATGTAGAAATACAGACCAAGAAATATCTCTTTCACAATATGAACAATGAGATGGACCATAATATCAAAAAGGATGGAGGAAGCACATCTCAAGCCGACATAGAGTGTGGATCACGTCTTGTTTGCAGCTTATCCAGTTTCATTGGATCAATGACCTTTGTGAAATCGCATTGAAGAATGAACATAACTTTATAATTGGGTCTCGCACTTTCTTTGGCGAACACCCTAATTGCAACAGAAGCATCCGTGTCATCATCACGTGGCAATCGTGAGACTTCATGCCAATTAATTTCAAGTCTTTCATTGAGACTAGCCTCTTCATGTTGGCGTAATAACCGACGGTACTTTGACTCGTGCAAGCATTCACACACGCTAATTTTCTCTTCCATGCTAAAAGTGTAGCAAGTCGCGGAAGGTACTTTTGCCTTTACCCAAATCTTCATGATGTAGCTCCTTCCCGAGGTTCATATCTTCCGAGTCCATCCGTGCTTTGAGTGTATCTTTTGTTTTGCGGTATGTCTAGTAAAATACCGAGCAAGTTGTCACACACATTCTTCTCTATGTGCATAACGTCGATTGCATGTCGAACATCCAGTGCGACCAATAAGGTAGGTCCATAAATACTAATCTTTTTTCCACAAAGGAGTCAGATCACGGAACACGGATCGATGTAACGCTGCTCCCTTTCCATGGATAATTTTAATATCCTTTACGGCCGCAAATATCTCTTTGCCGCTATGATGTTTTGGAGTGAAGTCGTCTCCTTTGTACCATCGAAACCTCTCTTGTTGTTGCGATACGGATGGTCCTTACGAAGGAACCTACGATGTCGCATGTAACACATTTTTCTGCATATTTCACCACCGGCACCAGATCACCCAAGCAATGGACGATCCGTTGAATCCTTTGATAGTCCGCCCGAAAGATTACCGGAGCGGGATAATCATTGATGGTTACGAACAACAACGCGTAGCATGAAGTACTCTCTTTTATACTCATCCCATAGCCACACACCGTCATTCCACAATAACAGAAGATCTTCAACCAGTGGTTTTAGGTACACATCGATATCGTTGCCAGGTTGCCTTGGCCCTTGGATCAGCAGCGGCATCATAATGTATTTTCGCTTCATACAAAGCCAAGGAGGAAGGTTGTAGATACATAAAGTTACCGGCCAAGTGCTATGACGACTGCTCATGTTGCCGAAAGGATTCATCCCATCCATACTGAGCCCGAACCTTATATTCCTCACATCACATGCAAAGTGTGCACGGATCGCCTCAAGATTAGAAAACTGCTTCTTATTCTTGCAATCGACGCACGGGCAACAAATGTAGTCCGTCAGCTTAGTTGACTTGTACGCCGCAGCCACACTCAGAAAACTAGTCACACCGTTAAAGTACTCTCTATCGCGACGGTCAGCTTCATACATCCATCTTCGATCCATCTGCAAATATTTATAACAAATAAAATCTCAAGAAATCAATAAGTGGTCACAAATTATTTTATTCATTTCATTTGTTACGCATCGCTAATTAAACAAGAAATCTATTTCCAAATCTCACTATTAAAATCAATTAAATAATTTCTATTACTTATAATGGTCCATTTTAAAAATTTGCATTACTTACAAAAAAGTATTAAATTAATATACACCAAGTAAAGAAACAATACGTGTGGGCTGGGCCAAAACTACAATTTTGGCCCAAAAAGGTTTCTTAATTTTAGAATTGTTTTTTAATTTAATTAATCCATAAAGCAAGTTCCAATTATTAAAATTAGCAGACCAACTTCAAAAATTATGAAATTTTTTTGAGAATTTTTTTTTCAGAAAGTTCCACAAATAATATAACATTTAAAAATTTATTTTCAAGGTTTTATCACATTTTAAATTTTCTCAAAAATTCAGAACTACCTCTTAATAGGAAAATATTTTAAATAATTAGCTAAAAAACATAAAAACTCATAAATACATAATTTATTACTTAAAACATAATTCAACAAAGAATATAAATACTTTTTCTACACACATGACATCTAAATAGTTACATACAACGACAATTAATAATGTAGTGATGTCGTACTTAATTAACATATTAAACGCAATCACTAATTTGGTCCTCGTAAAAACTTAAATTCAAGCTACATCTTAATCTCACTAATCACTGCACATATAAAAATGTGGTGAACTCAAATCTAGTCTCTAAATTAGAGCTCTAATTGTGCTCATTATGCAATCGATAATTCTCACAGCCAACAACCATATAGAACGTAATATCCAACAAAAACTAACTACAAATAAAATGTACATCAAGATACGAACCGTAGATCACGAATTAGAAGTGAATTCCACCAAATTTGAGAGCAAAAATTCGCCCCCTCTCTTCCCTAACCGAGCAAGACCAGAGCTCCTCTCTGTTCTGGAGGTGGGGCAAGTATGAAGGGTACTTATAGTGTCGAATTATCACTGCCGGTTCTTTTTCAAGAACCGGCAGTAAAATATCAGTGCCAGTTGAATAATATAATTCGGCAGTGATACTCTCTGCCGTTCCCGCGTGAAAATTTAGGGTAAGCCTTATCACTGTCGGTTATTATTTATAAACCGGCAGTAATATATCACTGCCGGTTTTATAATATGAACCGACAGTGATACTGCTCTCCTGGTCGCGCGGGAGAATTTAGGGTGAACTTATCACTGCCGATTTTTATTTACAAAGCGGCAGTGATATATTACTGCCGGCTGGATAAAATAAACCGACAGTGATATTGCTTCACTTCGCGCGGGAAATAAATATTGTGCCGATTTTACTTGGAACCGACAGTGATAATACAATCACTGCCGGGTGGGACTCACCCGGCACTGATGAGGCGTCGCGGATATACCCATCTGTAGTAGTGATGGCTACCGCTTGCTTGCTCTTGTTCCTCGTTGTAAGTGGTCGGCGAGCCCAGGTAAGCGTTCGTCCTGTCCGGAAGCTGTCTCCGCCGCTGGCTGCGTTCGACCGCTCATGGTCCTAAGCTCGACTGCTCTGAGAGTCTGAGTACCGTAGCTATAGTGATATATGTTGGAGTTAATTTAAGAATTAATTTATTGAAATAAGTTAAATAGGTGTTGAGTTAAGTGTGGACTAAAAGCTTAGCTAGACGGTGAGAAACTAATTTATAAGGAAAGCTCTTGTATGGACTAATGAGTTGGTGACAATGCTAGATATACGCATGGTTGGCTATTGTTTGTACCAGAATTTGGTAAGTCTAGTCAAAATCGGTAAGAAAGACAATATATGGTAACTAACAGACGATTTGGAAAGATTTGAAGATATTTTGCAACGGCAAAGATCTGTGAGGGAAAGCTATCCGAAATAAGGCCGATACGGATCATGTTTTTTAACGTGTTGTAATAGGACACGATCGGCCGACGGGTATAAAAGAAGGGCCACATTGAGCTGCGAGGGATCCAACACAATCAAACACCAATCTACGTTATTTTTTCCTGTCGACTAGGAGTAGTTCTTGTAATTTAGTCTTTGTAATTCGATCTTGATCAATAAAGTTGCGCATCGCCGATTGTTGGTCTTCTTCAAATTACACCCCAGATTCGATTTATTCAGATTTCGTTGCGCATCGCCTTCTTCAGAATCGATCTACCTTTATCCTTTGATTAGCCTTAATCGGCTAATTAGACTTACCCTTTTATTTCGATTTAATCGGCTTCAAGCTGATTAGTCTAAGCCGATTGATCGTCACGATCGGCTTTGAGTGAATTTCATATTTCTACCTTGTCGATTACAGGTCAAATCGACTGGCACGCTCTGAACCAGGTGTTCGTCTGGTGTGCTGTTATCAGAAACTCTAATTCAATTTTTTGACATCAACAGCTATATTAGGCTATGTATACACGCACATGCATATCGTGTATTTGGCGTGTTTATCTATGACTTGTGAGACTGTCGCGTATTCTGAGGTATGCTAAGTGTGCTTAACCTTTTATCATGTGTATCAACTATATCATATCACTTTACACCTCAACCGTTGGCGTGACACCGCAAACTCAATTTCTTTGTAGATAATCGATTGAGAAAAATACCCAGTACTACTAACGACGGTCCATTAGAGAAGCTCAACCAACACATCATTACGCGCTAACTTTTGTCCATTTCTGGAGGGGGAGTGTCCCTCGATCCCATCTCTTAACACTATTTTTCTCACGCGAAGGTCTTCTCCAAATATTCTGATAAAGTGGAGATCTCTCTCCCAGATAAATTACCGATTGCTTTCTAGCATCTGACGCCATGCGCGGCGCAGAACAAAAGAATTAGACAGCGGCGGCATATATATATTTGTTCTGAGGAGCCAAACAATCGTAAATTCGTAATGCGATGGGGATATGCAAGGACGACAAGGCAGTGTAAACAGTGTGGTTTCTTAAAACAGTCGTTGAATTTTACGGCTGATCCACATGTAATCGACCGATTTGTGCTGATCGATGCTGTTACATGAGCGATTGACATTTGATAGCAATTGATCGACACTTTTTCAACCCGCGTATCTCTTATGCTATGCTAAGATGGAATGCAGGAGTAGTGTTAACTGTTAAATAGGAGAAAGAGTCTGTCAAACTTGTTTGTCAACTGTTCTCTATATGGATTATATCAAACTAGTTTGTCAATAAATACTTGCAAAACAGTCCTAAAAAATTACAGGCGCTTAAAGGCAGAGCCCCTGCCTCGTTTTTTTTAAAAAAAAATTACGGGTATATTCGAGGACTTTTTACAAGTATGAGAAGCTAGCTAGCACTGGTTTTCTCCCATGGTTAAGAGTTGGTGTATCGATCGACAATCACTGCCGCAAAAGAAAATTTGCAGCTGACATGGTCGAACAAGTGCAAGCAGTGGGAATGGATCGATGCGTGCTACACACAGCTGACTGACTGACTGACTGACACCAAGCCTGACAAATGCATACGCAGCCACAGAGGATGAGGGGAGAATGGGAATAGGGAATGGATACCTTGCTTGCGGATGGCGAGCTCGGAAAAGCAAAGGAAACATATTTTGAATCTGGAAAGAAAGGGAGCAAAAGACAGAGAGAGATGCTTCGACTCTGCCATCTCTGTCTCTTCTTTGCTATCACATGCCTTTCAACCCCCGAAAAACATGCTTTTGAACGACCCCAGAAAAATTCCAGAACCATACCTCTCGTACGTACGTAGACTAGGAACCTGTATCGCCGTACTCTACGTCTCTACGAAGAAAAATTACTGCTAGTGTTGCCAAGCAAGTTCCTGAATCAGATGGTGGAGTGACTTTTTTTCCATGCTCTAGAAATTCGTTTTTAGTAGGGTATGGAGTATGGACTCTCTACTTCTTGGTACGGCGAGAAAAAAAAACAGATGATATGTAGGGTATGTCTAGTTCATGATTGGCTTATAGATTTTTCAAGCTCACTCAGATCTATATCTATATTACTATAGATTCTCGGTGGTGTATGGCTCCACCGTCGTCCACCTGCCATGAGCTCCTCCTGCACCATAGAGCTACATTTTTTTATTTTTCAATTTTTATATTTTTAAAGAAATATTTTTCAATTTTTTTTTAAAGAAAATCAGTATTTTTTGTTTCTTTTTTTTTGTGATTTCCCCGAAAAAGATTTCCTCTCTCTGTTAAAATTTTTGCCTGTCTCGGTATTTTCTGTCGCCCGCAGCAACGTGCGGGCCCAGCGGAGCAGCTAGTTCAGATAGGGTATCTGCTAAATATGATTGACAACTGAAAATGGTGAGTACTCGACGTAAAAACATAGGGTGTGGTTTTTACATTAATGAGAGTCCGATGCAGGGTTCATAATATCGATATCGTGATAATCGAATGTTTTTTTATTTTTGAAAATCGGTAAAACCAGGTAAAAAATCGGTAGAAACAGAAGAAGTTTGAATTTAAATTTTTTGAACTCAACGGTCAAACAACGACGAAAAAATCAAAAAACGAGCAATTTTACCCATTTTCGACTGGCTTTGTTTGATAATAGACCGATTTTCGAGAGATTTTTTAATTATTTTCGAGCGATTTGATTTGATTTTAGCACACCGAAGGAAAATTAGAAAACAAAATGCAAAAAATATAAAAATTTTAGAAATCTCAATTAATCTACGAAACACCTCAGAGAAATTTCAACAAATTTTGAATTCATTTAGTGCTTCTGGGAAATAAAAACAACAATTAATGAAAAGGAATAGAGACACTCTCATATTTTTATAAAAAATTACAAGCTTTATCATGCTCTTAAATTTTTATGGTATCATAAATAGTTCTCAAGGATAATTTAGTAAAATTTTTAGAAATATTAGACTTCATTTAGTGCCCCTAGAAAATCAATAACAGAAAAGCATATATAAAGACAGTAGCACTTTTAGAATTTTAAAAAATACACAGATCTGATCATCATATGAAAATTTTACTTAATCATTATCATTGTTGCTTAATCATTATCATTCCCTCTATACCTCATAAAAAATGTCAAAAATATTAGACTTCATTTATTGCTCCTATAAAATCAAAAACAGAATAGTATATAAAATACAGTAGCACTGTCAGAAATTTTTTAAAATACACATACATGATAATCATATGAAAATTTTAAAGAATCATTAGCATTGCCTTGGGACATCACAAAAAAATAACTTTTTAACACTTTTGATAATTTTGTTCAAGTTTTCCGCATTTTTGAATTTGCATTTGAATTCCACCGATTTGCCGAGCAATTTCATATATCAATTATCGATGATATTGCGAACCTAGTACAATGAATGATTATCTTATTTTGTTGTTTATTTTTTGAGGTTCCCACATTGGTCTTAAACTGAACACCTGCCTTTAACTTTTCTACTTCTGTAAGTTGATTTAGAAATCTGAATATCTGGCTACTTTTTTTTTGCATCATGTTTCTTTACTTTTAACAGCACTAGCTACCCACTCCAGTTGGTTAAAAATAAATCAAGGTGAGAAGCTAGGGGGTAGAGAGAGATAAGAGTACTCATCTTTGGAGTAGTGTCTTTGTCAACAGAGCACCTTTCGACCAAAATTTTGTACGTATACTTTAAGAAGCTGCGGGAAAAAATACGAAGAAAAAAAAATGGCGATGGCTCGATCGAGTCAAGAGGAACAAAACATGGGGGGTCCCAATTGGAGTAAGCTTTCGGTTTTCTCGTCGGCCCTTTCTCACGAGGACCAAAATATTCCACGTGGCTCTGGTGTCGTCATGGCCACGCATTACATGCCACGTCGCTCTGTTAACTCTTGTCAGTGTTGTTAAGGATTATTTTCCAGTGCACCCTCCACCGTAAGCCCCTGTGTTAGTGTACTACGTACTGTAATTACAAACACGATGACAGTATGTCACGGTACCGTGCGTAACCCACCGATGTATGGAGTATTAATGTTATTTCAGAGAACGTATGAAAAGCAAACAAAGGAGTATATTGCTCAGTTTGGGGGAGTTTTAAGTCAGATTCAGTTTTTAAAAAGCCAGCAAACCTCTCAAACAGCTTAGCTTTTAAGTGGTTTTTGGCATAAGTTAGAATTTATATATAACTAGTAAAAGTAAAAAGCTGAAAGCTAGGTTGAACCTGCTTTTGCAGTTTATTGCTGAGAAAATTAGCTATTTGTCAAACAATCTCTTATAAAAAACTAAAGTTGTTTTTTAGTCTAGAAAATAAAAAAATAGCTTTTTAAAAAAGCTATAGCTCCCAAAAACAGACCCTAGACTCTATTTAAAATGTGAGATTCTTTTGGATCTCGTGTGAAATTCATGCGTCAAAACGCCCTTACCTTCATATGCAACCCTAGAAGGATACAACACTGGCGGAGGGAGGAGAGTGCTGGTGGGGCCATGGCCTCTTTATAATCTCAAAGCTTGCATTTTAACTCTTTAGATTTTAATAAAATTTGATACTATCGATACTATTCGGTCTCTCTTATCAAACATTGTTGCATTACATCACCAGAAAAAACATTATTGCATTGTGTGACTTATTTGATCCTAGTCGTCTCTAATTCTTGGCTGCGTCACTGAAATCAAAACACTTTATGTGCTAATGAACATCAAATTAATCTAAAAGAGACACATTACACAATTAGATAGTGTCCTGATCACGAAAACGGGTTAAGATCATTTTGTTTTTTTCTCTCTCCATAGGTAGTGGTAGGCAGGGTTAACAATTTTGATTTGTCGAAAATTGGGCGAAAATCGGAAATATCGAGACAAAAATCGGTTGAAAATTGTCAAAAATAGTAGAGTTTAAAAATCAACATTTTTGAACTTTTTTTCAAAAATCGATCATTTTCATAGAAAATCGACAGACTAGTTGAACTCGTTTTGTGGTCGATTTTTTGAGTGATTTTCAACCGATTTACGTCGCATAATTTTTTTCAAAATTTTGAACTTTTTGAATTTTTTTATTAACTGGTTTATCGAGCGGTCTTAGAAGCCGAGCCACGGCGATACGGGTAAAAATCGAGCGATTTTCGTTGATTTTTCGAACCCCGGTGGTAGGTAAACATTAGTACTCCTCCTGTCCCGCGATACAAGTTCAAGACTATCATATGCATATAGACTAAGGGAGCACTAAATCTAAAAAAAATACAACTTCACACATACCCATATTACTAAATGTCATACTACTACAACCTATCTAGCTTTTCTACATTAAAGTAGGGTTATTAAATGAAAATATTGTAATACTCAGTCTAGTCTAAATACATCTTGTTTTGGATATAGGTGCAGTTAAACTTTCGTAACTTTGACTGCCAATATCTTATAAATATTTAAATTGGATACATAAAAATCATATGTATATATTTGTCTCAAAATTTTTTATTGTAATATTTTAATTTTATTAGATTTTATAAATATATTACAATAGAAATGACTGGTCAAGGTTGTGTTTTGGAGACCGTGTCGATACCCAGAATGACATATATATATTTCTGACCGAAGGGAGTAACAAATTAACTTTGATCCCCTATGGATGTTTTTGTGAGATGATGCTTTACATGACAATGAACTTATATTACAGAACTACTCACCTGTAGATCTACCTCTCGGACAGAGGGGCAACTATCTTATCTCCTTGACGATGAGCCATAAAGGTATAACGTAGCTCCACCGTCATAAACGCTATGAAAACAGAGCAACAGAGCTTTCTCAAATAAACCTTCGTCCTAGACCATCAATCGGTTAGACTTGCCCAAACTCCCAAAATTTCCCGCTCAGAAACTATCGAATAGGAATGTTGGTAATGGTTACCAGGGCCGGGGAAAAAGTTCACCACACACTCAATTGTAAACACAGCGTATACGTACAAAACGTTTGACCAAAGTCTCAGCTCGGCCCGGGCAAGCAGAGCCAAATCAGTTTGGCTCGAGCCGATCGCATTCCATTTCTTTAACAGAATGTCTGATTTTTTCGAACGTTGCAACATTTTTTTTTACGTGTGAAACATTTTTTTCTACACGTGAAACATTATCCTTCCATAACAGTAGAAATGTTGATCTGGATCGTTGCAACATTTTTTTCCTACATGTGAAACATTTTTTTATTATGCGTGAAACATTTTTCTTCGATAACAGTAAAAATATGCACGAGAAAAAAATATTACAAACGTTGAAAAAAAATATTGTATCGAGTGTGCGACGAAACATCCTAAAATAAAACGTCCGGCTCCTGATTCTTCCCTTTCTTTTAACTCACCGTATAAGGCAATTCCGTAAGCAAAACAACTACCCAGTCTCAAAAAGAAAAAATAACTACCGAGCAATCGGCAAAACTTACTGCTAGTAGTACATAGCTGTACATGCGCAGCGTATTCACGCCGTACTTTCATCTGGGGAACACACGTAGCAGCCGTAAATTGGACCACCCAGTCACCCACCCAATGACCCAAGGCACCGCGTACGTACGTAGAGAGGCTAGACCAGCTAAAACTAAACCAAAGGCCGCCGACGTATCGAGCCGGCCGCCGACAAGCTAACGCGCACGCCTCGGGATGCGAAGCCGAGAGCCGACTAGGCCCCACGCACTGCACCCGATCCCACCACCACGCCTGTGGAGAAGCCGACGAGACGGCCGTCTTCCCCTCCGCCATGTCTCCACGCAACGCGAGGTCGATCGATCACACCCCCGGCCGACAGCGTGGGCCACACCCGTGCCACAGCAACATGCATGCACCACGCCACAGCACCGAGCTGCTTCTACCGCCCGGCACGCTGCTACTACGAGTAAGAGTAGCTCTCTCTCTCTCTCTCTCTCTCTCTCTCTCTCTCTCTCTCTCTCTGAGAGTAGGTCTCTCTGGCCGTGCAACTTTCCTCTCCCTTCTTATTCATGTCTCCCTCGTTCACATCTCTCGCCAACCACTAGTACTAGCTGCCAACATCTACTTCTCTCCTCCTCTTCTCCTCCTATCTACCTCCATTGAACAACCTAAACTTCTTCTCTTTGTTCCTCCTAGATAGCTTGCTACATCGGTCGATCGGTCTTAATCTGCCTGTCCTAATTACCCTTTAATTCGTCGACCAGCAGGCCAGCTGCAACAGCAAATTAAGAACAAGGCATGCGTGTGACAATACATGGAGTAGTTTTCAGGCGTATCTATATATAGGTTTTCTTGCTCGATCTTTAATTTGGCAGAGCACCATATATAGCACCAGTTGTCAGGTTAATTAGCTTTCGGTGTTTAATTCAGAAGCTAGCGGTCGATCGATCGATGATGTCAGGAGCACCTCCGATGCATATCTGCATGGACTCCGACTGGCTCAAGGTATGTGATGTGTATGTACATGCTATATGATGATCATCACACAAGCACTTAGTTTTGCGTCTGATGCATGCTCTCCCATCCTTTTGAGAATCTCTCCCATCTTCATCTGTTCTCTCTATGTTCTCAAATATGCATATGCTAGCTTCTGCAGGAAATAACCACTTTTTTTTTTGCACCGATGATACTCTTGAGTATATGCTTACGATGGGTTCGTATTATAGTATATATTCTGCACCTAAATCAAAGACTGTTCGAGGAGAAAGTCTAGATCTGCACTGATCACTCCTTACTTGACGCTGATGATTATGTTGTGGATCTTTAGGCTTGATCCCCGTACTTAATTCGATCGCTAACTGTTGAAACTGAAGATATTTCTGGTGTAGATCATATGAGCATATGCATATAGTTCTCATTGATTAAAATTTCATTTTTTTTTTGTTGACTTCATGTTGTTTTAACGAAGATTTAGTTCAACATGTTGGTACTCTTTTTACGTACCTTTTAGGAGTTTTGCTTTCATATATGTGTTTGTTTCACAAAGGCGTTAAAGCTGTTCTTGTGATCTCTGTTTTCACGAGTAGAATATATTGTTGGCCATAACTTTAATGAGAGGCAGCCCTTGGTTGTTCCGAAGAATAATCTACATGAACTTGACCTAATTTACTGCAGGATCGATGCAGTATGTTAGAATCTGTTCCATGTTGCACTCATGGGTATATGTAAACAACATCTAGACCTATATGTGTACTTCTGAATGCAAGTCACGAGTTCACAACGTGTTTTAATTTGTCTTTCTGGAACACTTGGCTTGTCCATGTTACACAGAGACTCATGAAGGAAAACTAGCATAAGATGTCACAAAAGCGAGTATACAACCAGACATTAATGCCCATTAGAAAGTGAATAATACTCTCGATCAGAGACCCATATATTGCAAGAAAAAGCAACGATAAGATACAGAGATTCAAACAAGTACAGTTTTATCGTCTTATCTGTCTTACTTTAACTTTAGGACAAGGCATGCAAAAGCTGTGCCGGTTCAAAAAATGTTAACATGGAGGAACAACAAATAAGCAGTACGATTAATCTTGAGTTCGGTAAGGAGATTTTACCTTAGCATGCATGGCCTTATAAATATTTGTCAAGCTCAGATAGACGCATGCTAGGGTTACAAGCAGCACAATCCGACCATTCTTATGATCACTAGTCACTAGAGACGATCTAGTATACTGTGCCATACGTGATCATATGAACTACTATGAAGTGCATGAAACATGATTAAGAGATCAAGGCAAGTACAGGTTGGCCTTCATGCAATCTATACATATATATTTGAATTTTTAACTTTAGCACGTGATGAAAAGTGCAACTAAGCAAATAAAGAAGAACACGCAGCTAAGCCAGCTGAGCAACACAGAAGCCTAGGTGTATTAGGCCCATTGTACACTTTTTTTTTTTTGCCCTCTAGGACAAAATTGCAAATCTAGCTCTCTTCTCGATCGTAGAAGATCTGAGAGACGACATGTGTCACCTACCGAGCTCCCCTACCATAGCAGGTCACTGACACTGTAGGTCGCCGGTACCACAGTTCCCCTTATTGTTGAGCTCGGGTACCACGGTATCCTGTCCTGTTGAGCTTGGCAGGTACATGCCGCGTTACCCGTGCTCGGTAGGAAGGGGAGCTACAGTACCGATGACCTGTTGCGGTAGGGAAGGATAGCAGGTGACACGTATTGTATAGTGGTGCTTCTATGGTCGAGAAGTGGGTTAGATTTATAATTTCATTCAAGAGAGGACAAAAAATATATAAAAAAGGGTGTGAGAGAGGGCCAAATAAGCTAAAGCTTCAGCTACATAGAGCAAGTGATCAATGTGTGAGTGTAAAAGTACGGAAGACCATAGGATCAAACCCAGATCTAAACTAGCTTTAATCTACTTGAAGCCTCCGTCATGAGGCACCATCATAAGCTATCTACCTAGCTAGCTTTGCACTTCGTACTTTACCCTCCAAGAAGCCCTTGATCAGCTTCCAACATGCACGGGAGTGACGGGTCACGGGACCATGCACCAGCCAGCAGCCAGCTGAAACCCTTTCGCGCATTCCGAGGCTTCCATTCGATCTGTCACGGCTGATGATTACAAATCACATTACGACAACGTGTTCTTGTGCTTTCAGGGCATCGTCCCAGAGGAGCCCGGAATGGGGTCGTCGTCGCCGTCGGCGGAGCTGATGATCTCGTGCCCGCGGCCGATGCAGGCGGCGGCGGACCGGCGGCTGCGCCCGCAGCACGACCAGCCGCTCAAGTGCCCGCGGTGCGAGTCGACGCACACCAAGTTCTGCTACTACAACAATTACAGCCTCTCTCAGCCGCGCTACTTCTGCAAGACGTGCCGCCGCTACTGGACCAAGGGTGGCTCGCTCCGCAATGTCCCCGTCGGCGGCGGCTGCCGCAAGAATAAGCGCGCCAGTGCCAGCAAGAAACCCTCGACCGCGCCCGCGCCGCCGCCGCTCCACGGCCGGCACATGGAGACCGGCCTCCACCTGTCCTTCTCAGGGATGCAGCTGCCGCCGCCCGCTGTCACGGCCGACCCGCTCTGCAGCCTCGGGCTCTTTGACTGGAAGTACGATCCCATCCTCGCGGGCTCCGGTGGCGCCGCAGCCGCCGCCGCGTTGGAGAGCGCGAACTCCGAGGCGCACTTCGCGGGGGCGGGTATGATGGACATTGTTGCCGCCGCCGGCGGAGCGGAGTGCCACGCGCTGAGCGCGCTCCGGTACGCGGCCGGCCTGGGCGAGCACGTAGCGCTGCCGTTCGGTGCGGCGCGAGCGGAGCATGACGCCGTCGAGGGGAAGCCGGCGGCGGAGAGGCTGCTGTCGCTCGAGTGGTGCGGCGAGGCGAGCCGCGTGGCGCCGGAGAGCTCCATCAGCTCGCTGAGCGGGCTGGGCCTCTGGAGCGGCATGATCGGCGGCGCCCACCACCATCATGGCTCCTCCGCAGCCATCTGAGGCGAAGCATATGGAAGGCATATGGACGTACGCCCCCATGCATCGAAGCGTGCATGCGTTAGTGGTTTGCTAATAGCGTTAACAAGTATGATTACGTAGAAGTGCTTGGCTTCTCTTGCTGTTGTGTTTTTATTACATGCATGATCTCCTCTTCTTCTTTTTCTTTTTCGTCGTTTGTTTGGCTCGATGCTTGCAGCTTTTATAATTCCAAGTGCTGGACAATGTTCTGTTGTTGATCAACTTCACACATTCTTGTGGTTCCATCAATTAAGTTGGTGGCTGTTGCTACCAAAGATTTACCACAAGAATTTTGGTTCAGCTGCATAATGTATTAAAATTAGTACTCCTATATCACAGTAGTAGTTGTACTACTCTCGTTTCGAAATAGATGTCATTATAAGATATTACATTTTTACCAAATCACATCTACAAATGGTTGTATTACCTCTTTTTATTATATCAATTATTGTTCTTTGGATCTTGTATTTTACTCTAGTACTCCCTTAGTCACAAATAGTTATCGTTTTGCACATCAACACGGTCTCTAAAACACAGCTTTGATCACTAATTTCTATTATAATGTATTTATAAAATCCAATAAAATTATAATATTATGAAAGTAATTTTCGAGACAAATCTACCCATATGATTTTAATGTATCTATTTTAAATATTTAAAATATATTGACAACTAAAGTTTTAAAAGTTTGACTAAACCGATACTCAAAACAATAAGTATTTGTGGCCAAGAGTTTACAGATAGACGTAGTAAGCTCGAGACCAGTAGCCCACCAAACCGATTAATCCAATACCCCAAATCCCCAATCCAACAGGGCATTGGGCACCAGGCCGGCGGTGCGCACCACTAAGTGCTGATCAACTATATATTTTGGGTACAATTCAAGCTAAGTGCTTTAGTGGTATATACGTTGCATACTTTTTTCAATATTTATAACTACTCGCAAATCACAATTTATAATTACATCAACGACTTACTAATTTTGAAGTACATATACCAATTTATAGTTTTTTTGGATTGCAAAAGATGGTTCGATATATGTTTTCTACTGTTGTCTTGTACTCCCTTCGTTCCTGGATACATGTCATTCTAGCTTTTAAATTTTGTTTCTAAATACGAGTCATTCTACAATTTTGAGACAACATTTTGACTGTTTTTTCTTTTGCATAACCCTATTATTCACTATTCCCAATGTTATTGATTACTGTGGAATAGAGTAACACACATCATTCAAGAGCAATAAGTGAGCTAATAAAGAAGGACGATTTGGTCATTTTTACACGTGCCTTTGAATGAAGTGCAAAATCCTAAAACGTCATTTATTCGGGAAAGAAGGGAGTATTAGCTTAACCTCCTCTAAATTTTAGTCCTAGGTTAGCCATTGACAGGAAGCAGTTCAATTTCCAAATGAATTTGGGAAAAAAAATCTTGCATACTAAACTAGGCCTGAAATTTGCGAGCATGAATAAAAGGAATGAAACATTTATGTGATAAAGAGATAATACAGTTCATTAGATGATTTGAGAACTGAGCTAGCTCAGCTGGCAATATAGCACGTGGATCGCTCTTTGCCCGCCCGTGTGACATGTGTCTGTTCAACGAGAATAATTTTCTTAACGTGTGTAGAGAACGCGTGCACGTGCCTGAGTTATGTACATCTGACTTTAAAAAAAAGCTCATTAGATGATTTGACTAGAAGATTAAGCCTGCTCTTTCTTCCTGCGACCAATCAACCCGACTCAAAAGTACAGTTCTGCTGATTGACACGATGTAACTGGTACTGATGAATGTAGATTCTGACGAACTCGAAGGTCAAGCGTTCTGGAAACCGCTTTATTTAGTCACTATGCGCCAACGCAAAAATGACTCATCGTGAAGACCACTCCTGGCAGTTTGATGTGAACGAACAATTATATCAGTAGCAGCTTCCTTGAAACATCAGGACTGCTGAGTGCAGCATCAGACCATGCAAGGAGGTGACTAGGGGCCTCCATGGTATTGGTCGCTCCATACTCCGAGACCTCTGCCTAAAGAGAATATCTGGAATCCTATATGAAATCGACATCGTTGTTTGCGGCTTCGCTTCAGTGCAGTATTATACCAGGAAATATTTGTTTTAATCTGGAATGCCTGCAAATTGTAGCATGCAAATTTGAAGCGATCAATATCCGAAGCAATATGTGCCAGCATGTACTGCACTTAGCAGCTGAAAAAACAGTTGAACCATAATCTATATACACATCAGATTGGCGATCCTGAACTTGTGTTTTGTAGGTCGGATTCTAGGTGGAACAGTTTATTGATGCTGACAGGATTCCAGTGAAATATGGTAAGGGCATCCCTTTTGGCTGCATAGGTGAAAAAGAATCAAAACAGCGAGAAAAGTGTCTTCGTTCGACTTTTAACGCACTTGTATTTTTTGTGCTTAATTATCTTTCAGGGGTTTTTTGGAAATAATTTTGTTATAGATTTTGAGTTAAGGGGAGGTTTGTTGGAGATAACTCAATATCTCTAACTACCATATCTATTGGTTCTATCCATAGTTTGTTAGGGGTCAAATCTTTTACAACTAGGATTCTTTGGCTATATAAGCCAACCCCCTGTACTTGTAATCTTGGAACATTATAGTGGATTGTTTCCCGTGGTTTTTTCCCCGCAAGGGTTTTTCAACGTTAAATCTCTGTTTTCATTATTATGCCGTGCATATAACCCTAACACTTCCCATATAATGACAAGGCCTGAGCAAATACATTCTCCGATATGCATCTGCCTACAAAACCCAGTAGTTAGTTCAAGACATTTGTGCTGTCATTAATTATGTCAATAACCTTCTTTAATAATAAAAACTTTGCCATTCTCTGACCATCAGCAAGTCAAGAAATTTGCAAGACATATATTATCGATCTTTAACTGAAATACAACTATTCTTCTTGAAGGGTCTGTAATACACAATCTTAAAATCAGTGCATAACTTGACTGCAATTGGCTACAAGTAAATTATGCGACTTTCTGTTATGAGATGAATCTTCACCACTTCTAGAAATCCTCCATAAAATGAGGTGCACTCAAGGACTGCTTTTCAATTCAGAGAAGAGCAGCAATCTTCAAACACTAAGTGAGTGCCTAATTGACAGAAACAATCTTTGCCTCTCAATCTCCGTGTGATCTTTCCCCAGCATTGATTGTGTGCACTACATTATTGACCTCAACTGCACTGTAACCTGGCACTTTATTCAGACCTCTATCTCTGATAATGTCCCTAGTCTCCTTTACACTGTCCCACTTTTCATCAAATGCGTATATATTGCTCAAGTGATTGTAGTAGCCAACATGGTCAGGATCCAGCTTAAAGAGATCGTTAGCTACTTCTTCACCCATCTCTGTGTTGTGGTGTTCTCTGCAGGCAGCAAGCAAGGCACACCAAGTATGAGCAACAGCTCTCCCATCCATTTCATGAACGACTCTCATGGCCTCTTGCAGTTCACCTGCCCGGCCAAGGAGATCAACCATGACGCTTTCATGTTCTACATTTGGAATCACTCTATAAACTTGAGTCATGCTTTAATAAATGCGCCTCCCATCCTGGACCAGGCCGGAGTGGCTGCATGCTGAGAAAAGTCACACTATTAGGTTTAACCGTCGAGGCAACCGTCATTTGGTACAAGACAACAGCTTCCTGACCAAGGCCATGGACTCCATAGCCTGCTATCATTGAACTCCACAGCACAACATCCTTCTCAGTGGAATTTTCAAATACCCTGATAGCTCCATCCAAGTTTCCACATTTTGAACACAAATCCACAAGTGCTGCTGCCACAAACACCTTATTACAGAAACCAGTGTTAACCAAGTATCCATGGAGACAAAGAGCTTGGCGTATAACACCGGATTCTGAGCATGCAGCAAGTGCCTTCACCATAGTGACCACGTGAGGAACAGGACCATCTAACAACATGCATTTGAACATTTGCAGACTCATCAGGGCGACCATTTTGGGTAAGGCCACTAATGACCAAAGCCCAAGCCACTGCATCTTTCTTTGGCATCCGACAAAAGAGGTTCATTGCCTCCTCATGGCATAAGCATTTCATGTACATGTCAACCAGTCCAGTTGCAATTGCAACAGCCATTTCAAAATTCACACCCTATCTTGACAGCAATGTCATGAACCCTCTTACCTTCCTTAAAATCTAGAGCAAGCGCACAAGCCTGTGCAACATGATGTTACCATGCCGGCCCAACAAGCCATATTTCTCCCTCAAGCCAAGACAAAGGCCCAACAACTTCTGACACTCCAAGCTCAGCCAGAAATCAAGTCCAATTCGTTCACGAGTCCAGTTCGGTCCCCAGGAGCAGTTCAACTAAAAACGATCATATCGGGATCATACGAAGTCCGTTTGAGGCGTTCTTGGACTCTACGGACAAGCACACGACGAGAGTTTTCCAATGAAAGTGGTTTTACGTCCAAATTCCTTTTGGATCGATGGGAATCGTCAAATCAATATGACAAACAAAATCTGCCAGGTGTTGCGCCACCTCCACTTGGCCCAAAGGCCTTGTACGACCTAGGGTTGCACGGTCATCCCCTTGGCTGCCTCTCTTGTCTTTATCCTCATATATATTCAGTAGGCATCGCTAGAATAAATGGGTTTTGCTTAAATTACAACTAGACACTTCGTCAGTTTTTCGTCGTTCATCGGTTTGTGGAACCCCAACTAGTGTGCTTAATATTATTCGCAATTTCATATTGCATCGTCTACGTTCTTGCTTGTGTTCTCGATTCGCATGTAGGGATAAGCCTTCTTAGCGAGGTCAACCGTGTTTGTGCGTGGTTGATAACCAAAGGAGCCGTGGTGTAGCGATTGCAGGGTTCGAATCAGTTTTGATTGGAAGCCGGATCGTCAACATCGTGTTCTCCACCAATCGATTAACTACCACCTGTCGAAAGATCGGGCCACCGTCCCTATCAAGTGGTATCAGAACCTCGGTTGCCCGATAGGTAATTCTTGTATCTCCATTTTTGTTTTGCCATCGTCCTAGAGTCCGAAAAATTGTCTCGCAAAAAGTTCATCATCGGTTCCGCTGTCCTACAACCCCTTGTGCCTTTGCAATTTTCATTTCAGTTCCGCTTTATTGATTTTGTGTCCATTGTCATCATCTTGCTACTGGTTTGAGGTCGTGATCCTAGTTTCTAGTTGTCCTTTTCCATTGCCCTAGTTCTTGTTTGCACCGTTAGTCATCCCACCACCGCCAACCCCAGAACCGAACTGAGTCCTACTCGGTTTGTCCTTGCCGCCGCTTTGCATTATATATTCCGCTTCGCAAGCTCTAGATAGGTCGCGAGCCGCCTTGTGTCAATTGCTCTGCACCGCTGGCCACCCTTTTTCACCTATGATCCTATTGCTATTTAAGCCCTAACCGGAAGGAAGAAGTAAAGTCGCAGGCAATTCTAGATTGCGCAGTGTTCAGTAAAACAGACATAACTTTTGCATACGAACTCCGATTGGGGCGTACTTTTTTTTTGTTTCGAAGAGGATGACGACGCGCATCTAAAAAATCCATAGGTATTTATACCTGTGCAATTTTTTACCCTCAAAATCGGCCTCTAAGACTGAGTTCTAGACTCCGTACGTTTCTTGTGCTGTTTTTGCCAATTTTTCGGTCATATGTTTAATGTTTTCTCTCGTTTCAAAACTTGAGATTTTTGTTTTGCCTTTGAGTTAAAAGAAAGAAAAACAAAAGGCAGGTGCAAAAAAAAGAAGCGCCACACTGAAAAAAAGAAGCAAAAAGAGGGAAAGAGAAGCAGATAATCAGAATTGCTTGCATCCTTTGAGTCCTATGTGCTTTGATATATCCCTTGCTTGGTTGATTTAGTTCTAGAAACACGGTTAGGCCAGCAATTGTGACAAATACGTTGGACATTTATTCATCTTGCTAATTTGACTTCGATATTGCTTATTCCTTGCTACAAAATATTGCATTCCGAGCTCCACATACTTCTTATCAGCTCAGGTTCTCCTTTGCAATCGCCTCACTCACGCTCCAGTCATGGTATCACGAACCAGCCACCGATTGTACCACCTGCTGCTTTGGTAAGAATATTTGTAAGGGTGTGGTAAGACGCGTGAGAGTTTGTGATCCTACTGTCCAGTACCTAGTAGGTTATAGGGATAATACTTTGTGATATCTTCTGTTTTCTACTAGCAATTGCAGGGGTACCGGAGGACCAGGACGGTAAGTAGTGTGTTCTTCATAACGAGCTTCGAGAGATGTTGTGAGAGATGAATGAGACTATGAACAAGCAAATTTAAAACATGGATAATGCACTTGACAGAAAAGAGCATAAGCACCAACACAACTTTAATTCATCTCCTTCTGCTGGTAAAGGTAAGAATTTTTCAGTTCTTCCTTCTTATAGCGGATTTGGTGTTGATGCTTATATTGATTGGGAAATAGAGGTAGATAAAATTATTTCGCAATGTAACCTCTATAATAAACGAAAAATTAAAGTTGTCGCTAGTGTTTTAACTCTCTGTGCATCAATTCGGTGGAACGATTTTTGTGCTTATAAGACAGTACCACAAATATGGAAAGATATGAAATGACTTATGAGAAATGAATTTGTTCCTACTTATCATTCTAAAAAGTTATTTTATGAATTGCAATGTTTACAACAATATGATAAAACTGTCAAGGAATATTACGAGGAATTAGAAATTTTGTTATTGCGTTGTGGATTAGATGAATCTAAAAAAGCTAAGGAAATAAGATTCTTAAATGGACTTGACAAGAAAATTCAGAGTATTCTTATTGATAGAGAATACAATTCTCTCTAATTTATTTAATATTGCTTGTGAGGTTGAAACTCAAATTGAACATGAAAGACATCTTACTGAAATTAATGTCTATAATTGCAAAAGTGAGCAATTTTCTTTGGAAGAATGGCATCTTGTCAAGTTTCCACTTGCTACTAACTTTTCACAGGACATTGATAACAAAAACGAGAAGGAAAACATGCAAGAGAAGGAGGAACAAGAGATACTTGTTATCCCATGCATGCCTCAAGAATGTACAGATCATGATATGCCTAAATCGGCTAAGATAGAAAACAAAGGTAACGATATATGTGCTATTTTCACACGAGGAGAGAATTCTGTTGATGTGCTAAATTTGGCCACTACTGGTGCTATGCTAGAACAACAGTTAGTGGACACTCAAACTGAATCACCTTTGTCACAATATGACTGTCTTGCTGTTCCTAGTGATAAAGAAGAGTTATGTGATAATGTCTCATTTATATCCATGCATCAACTAATGAATAAACATATCAGTTTTATTTCTGATCTAAACACGTATGCTGAAAATAAACATGTTATTCACCTTGCTAATGAAAAAGATGAGATTAAATTGTTGTCTTCCTTGAATACATTACGTTACATTGAATTTGATGTCATATGTGATCTCAATTGTTTAGAGGAGATATTTTCTATGCCTGCTAATTTGTCATGGTCATCCAGTGTTAGTTTTCATGCTATTGGCAAACATAATGATAAAGGAAAGTACATGGTGCATCGAGTTTATATTTGTACCATTTTAAAATCATCTTTTAATGTGCCACACTATCAACAACCAAAGAATATGTTGGTTTGTTTGCCACCTCTTGTTACTAACCTTTTATAGACCAATGAGCTTGAGTCGAGGACGATTCAAAATCAATATGACGAACAAAATCTGTCAGGTGCTGCGCCACCTTCACTTGGGCCCAAAGGCCTTGTACGACCTAGGGTTGCACGGCTATCCCCTTGGCCGCCTCCCTTGCCTTCATCCTCATATATATTCAGTAGCCATCGCTAGAATAGATGGATTTTGCTTAGATTACAATTAGATACTTTGTCAGTTTTTCGTCGTTCATCGATTTGTGGAACCCCAACTAGTGTGCTTAATATTATTCGCAATTTCAGATTGCATCGTCTACATTATTGCTTGTGTTCTCGATTCGCATGCAGTGATAAGCCTTCTTGGCGAGGTCAACCGTGTTTGTGCGTGGTTGATAACCAAAGGAGTCGTGGTGTAGTGATTGCGGGGTTCGAATCAGTTCTGATTGATCATCAACATCGTGTTCTCCACCAATCGATTAACTACCACCTGTCGGAAGATCGGGCCACCGTCACCGCATTGGGCTCCATTCCTGCATCAACCATCTTCTTATACACCCGCAATACTTCACACTATCAACAATCAAAGAATATGTTGGTTTCTTTGCCGCCTTTTGTTACTAACCTTTTGCAAACCAATGAGCTTGAGTCAAGGATGACTCAAAATCAAGCAGGGGAGGATGATGTGACCATGCCAGCCCAGCAAGCCATATTTCTCCCTCAAGTCAAGACAAGGGTCCAACAACTTCTTACGCTCCAAGCCCAGCCCGAGATCAAGTCCAATTCGTTCACGAGTCCAGTTCGGCCCCTAGGAGTAGTCCAAATAAAAACGATCATATCAGGGTCATACAAAGTCCGTTTGAGGCGTTATTGGACTCTACAGACAAGCCCACGACGAGAGCTTTCAATGGAAGTGGTTTTACGTCCAAAATCTTTCCGAATCGATGGGAATAGTCAAATCAATATGACGAACAAAATCTGCCAGGTGCTGCGCCACCTCCAATTGGGCCCAAAGGCCTTCTACGATCTAGGGTTGCACGGCTATCCCCTTGGACGCCTCTCTTGCCTTCATTCTCATATATATTCAGTAGCCATCGCTAGAATATATGGGTTTTGCTTAGATTACAACTAGACACTTTGTCAGTTTTTCATCATTCATCGGTTTGTGGAACCCCAGTGTGCTTAATATTATTCGCAATTTCAGATTGCATCGTCTACGTTCTTGCTTGTGTTCTCGATTTGCACGCAGTGATAAGCCTTCTTGGCGAGGTCAACTGTGTTTGTGCGTGGTTGATAACCAAAGGAGCCGTAGTGTAGCGATTGTAGGGTTCGAATCAGTTCTGATTGGAAGCCGAATCGTCAACATCGTGTTCTCTACCAATCGATTAACTACTACCTATCGGAAGATCGGGCCACCGTCACCGCATTGGGTTCCATTCCTGCATCAACCATCTTCTTATACACCCGCAATACTTCACATGTGTCTCCAGACTGCACATATCCTGAGACCATACAGCTCCATGTGACGACATCTCTCTTGGACATTCCCTCAAACGTTCTCCTTGCTGCTCGCACAGCGCCAATCCTCATGTATAGCATTCACCAGAGCTAACTTATACTCGAAGCCGTTTCTGACAACAAACGCACGCAAAGAACTCCAGTGCCTCCTCAGCCAGCCCGCTCCGCTCGTACCCGGTCACCACGGACGTCCGGTCTCGAACGCGCCGTACGCGTTGACCGACACAACCATGTCCCCCGCACTTCGCGTACATCTGCACGAGCGCGGCGGCCGACGCGGCGCAGGAGCGGACGGCGAGCGCGTGCACAGCGCGGCCGTGGTCGAGGGAGGGGAGCAGGGGCGGCAGGATGAAGGCGTCCTGGCGCGCGCGGAGGCGCGGGAGGAGGAGGAGGAGAGCGGCGCGTCACTGGCGCGCGCGGACGTGGGCGCGTAGGAGCGCATTGGCGAGGGGCGGGGTCGGGTCGGGGATTTCGTCGAACTGGTCGCGGGCGAGGCGACGCGAGGCGGGTAGGACGCGAGGACCTGCGAGGTGAGGTGGTGGGAGGAGTGGAGGTGGCCCGAGCAGAGGAGGTGGGCGTGGAGGCGGGCCACGGCGAGGGGGGTGGAGGAGTCCGCAACGACTTCTAGAAGCTTCTGGAGCGGTTGCCGACCTTGTATGCATTGGAGGGAGAGATCCCATGAATTGCTCGTTTTTTCTAGCTAATTTGTCATGTATATCTCATTAATACGTAGTTTCAGAATTCACATGTTAATAAAATATTACAGCGTAAATAATCAATGATAATAAAAAACGAGACGAATTATCAATTTTTCCTATTGGAGGGGGCGCAAAGAGGCGCGTAGCCGCACGGTGAACCAGACGAGGTTATTCAGGTCGTCTTACGTCTTTTTTTCTTAACTTTTTTAATTTCTTTTTTTATTAAATTCTCCTTGATTAACACCATCGCCACACTAATTATTATAGAGTAATCAAAACTTACCACACCACCATTATTTGTGAGAGAATTTTCAAAAAAAAACAAATATGTCTCTGGCGTGGCAATCTTGTTTGTTGTTTGGCCACGTCAGAGACTGGCAAAAGGATAATTTTCTAGCTGATAGTTAGACTAACGCATATATCATGAGGGTTGATGTGACTAAAATAAATACTAAAAAAATTCTCGTCTTAATAGGAATATGGTGTTTTTTTTTGAAAATTCTCTGACAAATGAACATATGTAATTTATGCCCCGTTTGAAAGTAAGATTAACTAAGGAACGATGTTGCTGATTTTGATGTAGAATTTGGAATCAACTTCAACTTACAGGCTATAGCACATACATAAGAAAAGGGCTTCTCCCTAAAAGCCACCCCAGTAGTGCTTCATGTCTTTTCCTTCCGATACAAATTGCATAAATTTTAAAACAAATAAAGAGGTAAGTAATCATCATATACTTTTCATTCATATTTTAATATTTATACAACCGTAAAAAAAAGTATGGAAGCATCTCTCAAACCACACGCATAGTTTCCTTAAAAAAACGCATGAGTAAGTATCAGAAATTTTGGAATTTTCTTTTGTGAGGGAGAATTTTAGCATTTTTTCTCTTCTCCTAAATTCATACTAGTGGCACGTGTTACTTACTCGTGGAGATTACATGTCAATTCTTGTTGAAACATAGCAACAGTTTTAAGAGATAAAGGAGGTGTACAGAAGCATACCCCTTATTATTATATCCGGCAAGTGGATATTGAGCTAAGTTCTTGTTTTATCGAGTTTTTTTAAACTAAATTTAACGCAGTTTTAATTTAATATAATTTTAATTTCAGTTTGATTGTATCTTTAGAACCGAACTAAAGCAAAATTCAAATGTATTTAAAATCAACTCATCTTAATGTTTAACAAATCAAACGAGCCCCAGGTCAACAAGCCCAAGGCCCCAAGCTTTTTTAACTCCACCGACAGCCCAACATCTTACCACACGAATAGCAAAGCATCTCCGTAGTTGAGTGATAAATACCAAAATTGAAACAAATTCTTGTATTTCTAACCTCCAAAACAAGTCCATTCCTCTTGCCACTCCCAACGAGGATTGTAAATGAGCCGAGCTTAAGCGAGTTTAGGCTCCCAGGATCGAGTTCGGTTCGGGTTCGAGTTGAGCTCGAGTTATAGTTTGAATCTAGATCTAGACTCGAGCTTGGTTCAAATAAGCTCGGTAACAATAAACAATTCAATATAGATTATTTTTCAACAATAAAAAATACTCGAGCTCAAACTCAACTCAAGTAAACTCAATAAAAGTTAATATATAGTAATATTTAATAAATAATTTGTAAATTTATCAGGCTCGCGAGCTATTCGAACTCAGCTCAGTGAAGCTCGCGAGCTCTGGATCAAACTCGAGTTTGACTTGTTTGAAGTTTAAACAGATTCTATACCCAGCCGAGCACGAGTAGCTCGTAAGCTCGAGCTTTTTTTTTTCCGCCCTACTCCTAACACGCAGAAACGTCTTCCTTCCACAAATTATCCATCCACAACGACAAGGAAAAAAACCTCGAATAAAACACCAAGAAATTCCACCCTCCACGTTAATGAAGCCCGACGTCACCCAATCTTCCTCGATCGCGAGGGGAGGATAACACAGGCTTGGACTGGGCCCCGCAGGAGGAGAGGCCGGCAAGCAAGCCAACCAAGCCATCGTCTCCCTCTCCCCCACCCCATACGACTCGCACAGGCCGAGGAGGTCAGAGGGAGCTGCGGCTGCACGGCCATGGCCCGCATCTGAGGACGAGAAGCGGATGGGGCGCGCGTTCGTGTACGTGATCCTGGGCGGCGGCGTGGCCGCGGGCTACGCCGCGCTCGAGTTCGCCCGCCGCGGCGGCTACTCCCGCGGCGAGCTCTGCATCATCTCCGAAGAGGCCGTACGCGCTTCCTTGCTGCTTCCTGAGTTTTCTCTCGCTCTCACTGTTGATTGCTAGATAGAACAGCGCCGGCAATGCTTCGGATTGCTTCTTTTCTTGTTCTTTTAACTGTACTAGGAATTGTTCTGGTTGCTCGAGCTGCGCCAAGAATGCTAGTAATTTTTGTTGCCTTGGGGATGATGATGTTTGGCTAAGTAGAGCCTGGATTTTGCCGGCACAAGTAGGCGAGAATCAGGTTGTCATGGGCCAAGCGGGATGCTATTTAGGGAGTCATGGATTAGTCTGCAGTCTGCTAATGGAAAATTCATCGGTGAGCTAGTAATAACAAAATCTTCCCTATTCAGGATTGGATCCTCTTATACCTTCAATTACAGGGAATCTCTTTGAAGGAGCAAGAAAGGAATGTCACATTTTCTCTGTGTGGCCTTTTGATTTAGAGGGAAGGTGTAATAGATCATTAGATAATTCATTACCGGGCAAATAGTTACCGAATAATATTCTTTTCAGAGTAGACCAAGGTGAAGTTTTTTCGCGGAAGATGCATATCGGCTGATTTTTATTTGGGCAAACCAAGGGGACAAATACAAAAACAAAATAATAAGATCTAGAAAGCAGGGATAAAAAGGTTTTTTGCTTGTCGAACATAATTCAGAATTACCCCTCAGTTGCATGTCCTATGATTCTATTGAACACATATTTGTCTGCCGATAATTTGTTTTGTATTCTTTCCAGGTTGCTCCTTATGAACGTCCTGCATTAAGCAAAGGCTACTTACTCCCAGAAGGTGCATTTTCACAAACTGAGTTTCGGTAACCCACCTAGAATTCCTCTGGCACACTTGTGTGTAGTCTAATTATATATGGACACAACAGTACAATGATTTGTGACATTTTTCTGTCACTAGAATTGGTAAAGGTTAACGTTGCTCCTTTTGGATGTTTTAAAAAATTGAAATACCCCCCTTTTGTCACTAAAAAACGTTTTCACTTCGCATGTTCATTAAAGCTTTATTTTTAGGTAACACAATGACAGAGGGAGATGATAAGGCAGATGTTCACCTTTGACCCCCGTACTGGTGGATCAAAGGATGGCTGTCTTCTGTGCCTTTCTACTTTCTATCCAACTTAACCCCAGCAAATCCATAAAATAAAATTGTTTATTTTTATATTGCTTAATTGCTTGCACTGCAGCAGGGAAACAAGCAGATCCTGTTTACCATGTATTTGTTTTTCCCCCATGTAGGACCATTTCTGCAACTGTTGCTTTTTCCTACACTGATCACCTATGTGAGGTCGCAAAAATGTGATATATATAAGATGGTAAAATGGAGCAGACACACCAGATGCATGCAAGTGCTATGCAGTTCTATTTAAGGGCTACAAGAAGTTGCATGGTAGAAATAAATCAAACTGGGGGGAAATGTGTGTGTGTGTGTTGTGGGGTGTCAAAATAGACATTGCAATCTTTGTTTCAAATTAACTCCCAGTAATTACTTCTAGTGAACAAAAAATAGATGACGGATGGAAAATAGACTTTACTTTGTTTATTTTCAAAATAGTTTAGCATGTGATTAATTCATCATGCTACTGGTAACACATTTCAGCATTTCTTTGCTTACCGTGGTAATTGCAGAATGCAGATATGTCTTGTCTTCCATCATTTGAAACTCAGATTGTTAATCTCGCTAACTGTTATTAATCCCTGGCTACTTACAGGTGCCGCTCGTCTTCCGGGATTTCATACTTGTGTTGGTGCTAATGATGAGCTACTGAATACAAAATGGTACAAAGAACATGGTAGGTTTTGTTTAGGGTTTTCTTCTGGGTTCTATCTTTCATCCTATGTATTACATATTGGCAAATGAGATAATTGATTCGATTTCTAAGTAAATATCAAATCTGGTAAAAATCTATGCAAATTATTAGATGGGTTTATGCATACGATTTTTTGTCTGTTCCTTGATTGAGTTATAAAGATGACTTTGCCATCCAGTTACTGTTCCTGTCTTTCGTGTGTGTGCCTATGTGGGCATGATGTATTCTATCTGCTAACTGTGAATTTACTTGACCAGGTATTGAACTTGTTCTTGGAACAAAAGTGATAACTGCTGATGTGAGGCGAAAGACATTGCTTACAGCCACTGGAGAAACTATCAGCTATAAGACTCTTATCATTGCGACAGGTGCTCGGGTATTGGATCTATTTATACTTCTTTTAGTCCATCTTCTCTTGTTTTTCATTTTTTAATACTTGCTTTCCTTTAACAAAAAAAATGTCTGCTTGTATTATCTTTGTACATAATGTAGGCTTTGAAGCTGGAAGAATTTAGAATAAGCAGTTCAGATGCTGCGAACATATGTTATTTACGCAATCTTGACGATGCGAACAAGTTAGTGAATGTGATGAAGTCATGTTCTGGTGGAAATGCTGTTGTCATTGGTGGTGGCTACATAGGAATGGAATGTGCAGCAGCATTGGTTACTAATAAGATAAAAGTAACCATGGTGTTCCCTGAAAACCACTGCAGTAAGTAGATGTTACATCTCTTAAAAACTGTTTGATCTATTTGTATTTGGACTCCCAATATATGCTGTAAGGACTTCTCCCGCTCATCTAAATACGACCTTGATTTATTTTCTGCAGTGGCTCGTCTATTTACACCAAAAATTGCCGAATATTATGAAAACTACTACACTGCAAAAGGAGTTACATTTACAAAAGGAACTGTTCTTACATCCTTCGAAAAAGACTCGATGGGGAATGTGAGCTTCCATCCCATGAAACTGGCAGTGCTTTGCAGTAGATGGTTAGCAACTTTACATTGTATTGACAAGTACTCCCTCCGTTGATAAATATAAGGCGTATTTTGACTTGGCACAAGGATTAAGGTTGTGGTGAAATTGAGGAAAACATGAGAGGAAATGACTTACATATCCCTCTTAATTGTCTTGGAAGATGAGAGATAATACTTTGTGTAGGTGGTAATGAATAAATGCATATGGTTGAGAGAGAATAAATAAAGGTATATGTGGAAGACTCATTAAATCTACATGCACGCCTTATATTTTTCAACAAGACCATTCAAACTATAGGCCTTATATTTATCAACGGAGGGAGTAACAAAAACTCCAAGTCAATGCCCAGAGTTTTGTTTCCTATCAGTCGAATTCAGGTGGCTGGTAGGGTTTAGGAGGGTAGGAGTTATGGATAACTGTTGAAGTCACAGACAAACTCAGCCGCCTAAAAGTCTTTTCGATAATAACTCGTAAAATCCTGGCCAGTTTCCACTGATAACCGGCAATAAACTATTTAGGTTTTGGGGATAATTTTTTTAAGTCGTGTGTGTTAATGCATAGGCCCTAATATTGTCCAATATTGACTTAGATTTGCCTGGATCCGGCCTATATGTAATAGGGATGAGGTATCATGTCTGGTCATGGCTTGCTTTGATTGTTGATAAGGCAACCCTGGAGAAAAAGTGGCTTGGTTTCCAATAGCATGCTTTGGCAGCAATGAGTATGATGAGTTTAACAAGCTTCAATAATTCCTGATATTTTGTTTTGCTATTGAATGGAATATGTCCGCACCAATCAATGTCAACCACTATTAGCTCTACTATTCCAGAGTGCACTTTTGCTATCAGGTCATTTTGAATCCTGAAACGATATGAGAAACTTAAGTCCCTGCCTTTATTTGTTGACAATGATAGTGAAAATAAAAAATGTTACCGTGTGTGTGCAGGTGACTGCAGTAATTCTGACAGATGGTAAACACCTTCCTGCTGACATGGTAGTGGTTGGTATTGGCATCCATGCAAACACCAGTCTTTTTGAAGGTCAGCTGTTCATGGAGAAAGGCGGGATAAGGGTAAACGGACAAATGCAAACAAGCGACAACTCTGTGTATGCCGTCGGTGACGTTGCCGCATTCCCTATCAAGCTTATTGACGGTGATATCCGACGGCTTGAGCATGTTGACTCAGCTCGCAGAACAGCTAGGCATGCTGTTGCAGCCATCTTGGACCCTTCCAAAACTAGGGACGTTGATTACCTGCCATTCTTCTACTCCAGAGTCTTCACATTGTCCTGGCAGTTCTACGGGGATAATGTTGGAGAAGTAGTTCACTTCGGAGACTTCTCAAGCAGCAGCCCGAGGTTTGGTGCATATTGGGTTGATAAAAGCCGGATTAGGGGTGCATTCCTCGAAGGTGGAAGCCAAGAAGAGTACGGGGCGTTATCGATTGTTGTTGGGCGTAAAGCTAAGGTTGCAAACATGGCTGAACTTGAAAAACAAGGTCTGACGTTTGCTATTCAGGAAAGCCAGAAGGACAAACTTGACATTGGGCTTACTCTTGGTGAAAAGCCTACTTATGGATGGTATGCAACGGCTGGTGTTATTGCAGCTGCGTCAATTGCTGCATTTGGTTATTGGTACGGCAGGAAGCGCCGCAGATGGTGACTTTGAGAGCAGCCTATTTGATTTGTATGTTAACCATCTGCTATGTCCACGGTGACAGTTTCACGGGATCTTATGTTGAGCTGATGGAAGAGGAAGATCTGTGGTGTGCTGTTGAGTACAGTTACTCAGAGAGTCGGAGGAAATCCTGTATAACCTGTATAAAAGTGTAATCTTTGTTTCAAATGTAAACAAGCATACAAATCCCATCATATATTGTTTAATGAAATGAAATGCTGTTATGAAATCTCAAGCGCCCTCCTTTCCTACCTGAGATCCATAATAATTTTGCAAATGTTCTTGCTGGTTGCTGTTTTCGAACCATCTGTATGTTTTGAAAAGCTTTAGACACATTAGATCACTTGCAAGCCCATCTAATCGAATTTGCCTGAGTTTAAACAAATAATGCTGCACTTTTCATTACATTGCAATGGCAGGCAAGGCACACCCAAACAAACAGAATCTGTAAGAGCAGAGAAGAAGTGGAAGAACAGAGACACCAAGATGGTAAACCTTGACTTCCCCAAGAAGGATTCCATTCAATATTTTTCTTGATGGCGAGGGAAAGAAGATGGCATGGATCGGATCCCGTAGGAGGAGTGAGAGGAAGAACAGGGCAAGGCATTTGTTTCCCGCCATGCCCCCCACTTTCCTCCTCGCAAGCCAAGAACCCGGTGGCGGCGGGGACCGAGCTGTGCCGCGATTACGGCTACTTAAGCCCATCCATGCAGGATGAGGACCGCAGCTCGAGAGATAAAGGGAGAGAAATAGCACGAATTAAGCAGATGGGCCGCACGTTTGAGTACGTGATCCTGGGCGGCGGCGTGGCGGCGGGCTACGCGGCGCTCGAGTTCGTCCGCCGCAACGGCGCTTCCCCCGGCGAGCTCTGCATCATCTCGGACGAGGCCGTACGCTTTCTTGCCTTCTCTTGCTTTCCTCTTTGCAGCCTCAAGCCTCCCTAGTGCATACTTACATGCAGAAAGATTTCGTTGCTGGGCATGAATTCCTTTTCTATGCCAATTTTTTTTTCTTGATTCCCTCTTGGCTTGGCAGGTTGCTCCTTATGAACGTCCTGCGCTAAGCAAAGGCTATTTGCTCCCAGAAGGTACCTACATGTTCATACTATTTCGATCATGAAGTATTCCACTCGCAGCTCTTTGTGTAGTCTTAATACATATACATGCGTTGTTAGTACTCCAAGTTGGGTAGCCTGTTACTACTAATCACTGCTATTTTCAGGCGCTCCTCGTCTCCCGGCGTTTCATACTTGTGTTGGTGCTAACGATGAGTTACTTACGGCAGAATGGTACAAAGAACACGGTATTTATGCATGCCCCTGCCGATGGTTTCTACTGGATTGTTTTTGTTCATGACGCTACAGTTGTTTAGATCGATTCCCAGTGAGCCATAGCATCTGGTAACAATCGGTGTACCTGTATGTAACCTATTTAGATGGACCAGAACTTGTGATTTCTTTATGTGTTCTTCGATCCCGCAATCAAGTTGATTTTGTTATCTGTTCAGCATTGCCGATCCTATGTATTACTTGACCAGGCATTGAACTTGTTCTTGCAACGAGGGTGGTTTCTGCTGATATGCGGCAGAAGACACTGCTCACAGATAGCGGAGAAGCTATCAGCTATAAAACTCTTATCGTTGCGACAGGTTCTCGGGTACGCCCAAATCTATTTGCGGTTCCTTTTGTCCATCCTCTGTTACATTTTGACTTAACATTCTCCAGTACTTGTGTGTTTACAAAGGCCTTGAAGCTGGAAGAATTTGGAGTGACCGGTTCAGATGCCGACAACGTCTGCTACCTGCGCAATCTCGAAGATGCAGATAAATTGGTCAGTGTGATGAGATCATGCCCTGGTGGAAATGCTGTTGTCATCGGCGGTGGATACATCGGAATGGAATGTGCAGCGGCTTTGGTTGCCAACAAGATAAAAGTCACCATGGTCTTCCCTGGAAAACACTGCAGTAAGTAGCCAATGCTATTATCTGAAGGAGACAGTCTGAACTCTACAGTTAAATTCTAGGACTATTCTAAGATGCATTTTGCAGTACACACGCACTCTTTTTCCCCCTAATCTAAACATGAGCTTCGATCTGTCCTCTGCAGTGGATCGCCTTTTTACGCCGAAAATTGCTGAATTTTATGAAAGCTACTACATTTCAAAAGGAGTTACTTTCGTCGAAGGAACTGCAGTTACATCCTTGAAGGTCTCAGATGAGAAGGTGTGTATTTCCACTTAATTCCACGAAACTTTGTTGCAGCTATATTCAGATTGCAAGTAGGATGCAAACTCACCATCCACTTGCAATGTTGCACAGGTGACTGCAGCGATCCTGCTAGACGGCAGGCACCTTCCTGCCGATATGGTGGTCGTCGGCATCGGCGCTCGCGCAAACACCGGGCTTTTCGACGGGAAGCTGGCCATGGAGAAAGGCGGGATCAAGGTGAACGGACGGATGCAATCGAGCGACGCCTCCGTGTACGCCGTCGGCGACGTGGCCGCGTTCCCCGTCAAGCTCTTGGACGGCGGCGTCCGCCGGCTCGAGCACGTCGACTGCGCCCGCAGGACCGCCAGGCACGCCATCGCGGCGATACTGGAGCCCTCCGACGCCGGGGAGGACATCGACTACCTGCCGTTCTTCTACTCCAGGGTCTTCGCGCTGTCGTGGCAGTTCTACGGTGACAACGTCGGAGAAGCCGTCCACTTCGGGGTCTTTTCGCTCGGCGGCGACGCTACTCCCAAGTTCGGTGCGTACTGGGTCAGCGGAGGCCGGATCGCCGGCGCGTTCCTCGAAGGCGGGAGCCGGGAGGAGAACGAGGCGGTGGCGAAAGCCGTTCGTCGCGGGGCGGCGGTCGCGGACGTGACCGAGCTTGAGAGGCAAGGCCTCGCGTTCGTCGCTGGTCAGGAGAGCCGGAAGGGAACGCCTGGCGGTGATAGTAAGCTTGTCGGTGGGAAGCCTACTTGTGCGTGGCACGCCACGGTTGCCGTCGCCGCGGCGGTGTCCATCTCGGCGTTCGCTTACTGGTACGGCTGGAAGCGCCTGACAGAGATAATCTTGTTTTTTTGGAAAGAAAAAATGAGTCCGTATTGATCCACATGCACGTGTATGGCAAGTATTGCTAGCCGGTTAACGTGTGTGTCCGTTTCGTGTTTGATTCCGGTTGTATGATCTGCTATATAAGCAGCTTTGTACTCGTTTGAGTTGTGAATAAGAGAACAGATGTAGATGTAATACAAACACAAATGAGCCTTTGCTCAGTTGGTTCTTCCCTCCTACTCTCCGAAAAGGAACGACGTTGAAGGCATCTCAGAGGAAACGCTATTCCTACTCTCCGAAAAGGAGACGATCAAAGCTGCGACCCTCAAAGCTGAGTTCGAGAGTCCGCAAGGATCAGATGGCCTTGGCCTCAAAGCTGAGTTCGAGAGTCTACGCAAGACGAAGACGAAATCGTTGACAACGTCGATGTGCGCAAGGATCAGATGGCCTTGACAGCCATCTATAGAGGCATCGTTGAAGACGATGCATCTTGGTTATTTCACCATTCAGTTGACGACAATTGTTAACAAAATCAAAGGGCTTGACAACAAGATGGAGGAAAGCTACGTGGTAAGAAAATTCCTTCGTAAAGTCCCTAGTAGGTTCCTGCAAATCGTCTCTGTCGCTTGAAGGCACATGAGGAACACAGATTAGGGGATTTCGCTTTAGAGTGCCACAAGCTAAGGGAGGTGAAAAAAGCGCTCCTTGCTGAAGCTCTAAGTGACGACGAACCGGCACTACTTTGACGTAGTGTCAAGCAAGAGAGTTGAGTCCATGACGTTGAGGAGGTGTGTGTGCACCGTCCTAAGTCTAGTTCGTCAAAGTTGACTCTGGGACGTTGAGGAGATATGTTCGCTGTCCAAAGTCATATCCGTCGAAGATGAGACCAAGACGTTGAGGAGATGTGTTTGCCGTCTTGATTTAAGTAAGATGGGTCCGGAATGTTAAGGAGATGCGTTCTCCATCCTGTATCGAGTAAATGTTGGGTAAATCGTAATTGAGACTAACTACCTTAACAAGTTAGAGTTGTGTTACAAGATTAAATGGGTAATTGATAGAGATAATCTTTTTTTTTTGAAAGAAAAAATGAGGCCGTATTGATCCACATTAGAGGTGAAAACGGAAATGGAATTTCCGACCATTCCGGAGAAAAACGGAAACGGAAGTCTTTTTTCGGAAACGGAAAATGTCGGTACGGAAACGGAAACGGAAATTTTTGTCGGAACGAACGGAGAGCCATTTCGCCGGAACGGAACGGAATCGAAAATTCCGTATAAGCGAAACCGGAAATTCCGTCGAAAACTTGGCCCATTTGGCCCAAAAAGGAGAATGGAGAATTTACATTTATTTTCGAATTAAAATAATTTCAAAAATACAAATAGCTTTATAGAAAATACCAAATAGAGTTCAAAAATTCCAAAAAAAATCTCCGAAATACTTTGGGACATTGTGAATCTAGGAAATTATTTCTAGCATATTTTTAGCTTTATTTTTCATGAATAAATTAATTATATAAATCTGAAAAAATAGTAAAATAGCATTTATAAACTCCAGAAAATCTAAGATAAATCTCAGAAAATCATAAATGAACATTGAACAATAATATGCAAATTTTAGGGTATTACATTTTTATAGTTGGAGGAGCAAGAGAATGTCAACGATAATGATACGGAGGAGGATATGATGGTTTGATATGGAGGACAAATAGTGAGACTTCAACTGACAAACTTGAGAAAAAAGTTTCTAGTGATACCGGTGAACATAACATTGTTCTTGTATCCACCTTTGTGATGGAATGAGTTACATTGTTTTTGTGGTTATGTATATTGTGATCATGTATTACATTTTTGTGGAATTTTCTACTTTCGTTTCCGTATCCATTCCGTATCCGTTTCGATCATTATTCGTTTTCGTATCCGTTTTCGGGGTTTCCGATTCCGTTTTCGTTACCGGTAAAAGATGTGGAAACGGAAACGGAACGACCATTTACCGACCGTTTCGTTCCGTTTTCATCCCTAATCCACATGCATGTGTATGGCAAGTATTGCTAGCCGGTTAACGTGTGTCCATTTCGTGTGTTGATTCGATTGTATGATCTGCTATATAAGCAGCTTTGTACTCGTTTGAATTGTGAATAAGAGAACACATGTAGACGTAATACAAACACAAAAGCGCCTTTGCTCAGTTGGTTTTTCAGTTGTGCTTGTATCAGAAGGTTATGAAAGAAATAAGTCTATTTTACATCACTAAATTTCTTAAAAAGTTCGCTTACCATCCTTATCTATAAAATCGCGCATTTAACCTCTCTAACTCAGAAACCAGGTTAATTTATATACTAAGACAGTTTTGGATGATAGTTTTGATGATGTAGATCAATATCAACGTGGTTTTTGACATATTGATAGCCATATCATGTGGATCTGCTGACTAGGATCCAACTTGAGGATGTTGACACCCACATCATCGATCTCTTTCTTACTTCTCTCTATCTCTCTCCATTCTCGTTTTCTCTTCATGTCATCCTCCCTCCTCTCGTTTGGATCATCGTCAGCAAAAATCGATGGCATGGCTGCCAACATGGCAAAACACTGCCATGAATTAGATCACTGCTGACAAAACCTTATTAGGATGTAGATTGAGCTGACTTTATAAGTTTAGAGTACGTGTTAAATACCCGGTTTTGTAGCGTAGGGGATTAAGTAACATTTTTCCCCCTCAAATTTCAGATGTGTAAGATAGACTTACTTCATTATGATATGCGCATAATTTCAAATGTATCTTTATCCTACTTACTTCGCATATCGTTTAATAGAACATGAGATGAAATGGTAGTTGCATGATGGAGATTCTTCCATTCTTTTTCCCTGTTGAGAATTGCCACTGCCTTTCAATGCGCGCGAACTACTACATAAAAACAAGAGGCAAGGAGGGCGTCCCGGTAGGATGGGTTGGTTGCACCAATCCAAGCTACCGCGCATGTGTGCATTCTGGTAGATCACTAAACCCGCCTCCCGGCTCCCGCTTCCCCTTGTCCCCATGCCGCTCTCTCTCGCTGCCGGCCGGGCCCCTCGCCACCCAAACCCCACCCGTCCACCGCCCGTCGACGTCAACGGCCGTTACACCGCCCTCGTTGCAAGCGCAGCCCATACGATCGAGCAAATACACCTCAGCTTCCGGTGACCCCCTGTTCCCTCTGCTCCTCTTTTAATTCAAGTCCGGCGCGAACACTTACCTGCAACGCGCACACACTAGTACGCTACACGTCGGGTAGCAAGGCAGTGAGGCACAGGCACCGAGCCAAGAGAAGATGGTGAACTTCATCGAGGCGCAGAAGCCGCTGCTGAAGCGGCTGATGAGGATGGCCGGGCTCCGCCCCATCGACGTCGAGCTCGAGCAGGGCACCACCATGCACGTCTGGGCGCCCAAGCACCGCGTCAGCAAGAAAGGCACCACCATTAGCCCGATCGAGCCCACCGCTGCCAAGAAGTCCTGGAGAAGGAACCCCGAGTCCAAGCCCAACGTGGTCCTCATCCACGGCTTCGCCGCCGAGGGCATCGTCACGTGGCAGTTCAACTTCGGCGTGCTGGTCTCGCGCTACAACCTCTACATCCCGGACCTTCTCTTCTTTGGCAAGTCGGCCACGGGGAGCCCCGACCGGTCGCCGGAGTTCCAGGCGGAGTGCTTGGCGGCTGCGCTGGCGCGGCTCGGCGTGGCGCGGTGCGACGTGGTTGGGTTCAGCTACGGGGGCATGGTGGCGTTCAAGCTGGCGGAAGCGCGGCCGGAGCTGGTGCGGTCGCTGGCCGTGTCCGGGTCGGTGGTGGCCATGACGGACGCGATCAACAAGGAGACCATGGCGCGGCTCGGCGCGGGGTCGTCGGCGGAGCTGCTCATGCCGGAGACGCTCAAGGGGCTCAAGGCGTTGCTCTCTGTCTCCATGTACAAGAAGATGTGGTTCCCGGACAGGTTCTACCAGGACTACCTCAAGGTAAGTGACCATGCATGTATACGTGGTAGTAACATACAGTACAGTTATTTTTCTTGCTTAATCAATAACTAAGTTCATTTTTTTTCAAAATTTTATTAGGATTTAGGATTGTTTGTTCATTTTTTTCGATATAATAAATTAGATTAGCCAGTATTTATTTATATTTTCTTCAGTAGTATAGTAGTAAAAATATCCTTAACAAATCAATGATTAGATCTGATTTTTACTACCACTATATACTACTAATACAATGCTCCGTAAAATTTATCAAGTTGATACATATATGTGTTGCTTTGGTGATGAGTAGGCGATGTTCATCAATAGGAAGGAGAGGATGGAGCTGTTGCAGCGGCTGATAACCAGAAACATGGATGCCAAGATCCCTACGTCCCAATTCCAACAGGTAAGTAGTACCTTTGTTAAGTCAAACCAAACAACAGCTACTTAATTTGTTCACCAACCCAGAGATGCATAGGTATACACAGGTGACATGCCTGACCTAAATCAGTTGACTAATGAGGGTGACCAGCAGAATGAATATATGGCCTCATCACAATTTATATATATGTCAAAATTTACTCATCCTAGGGACCTTGCAAACCTTCTAAAATTACAATTGGTCAAATGACGACCATTACAATCTACAAGTGACTGGCTCAAAATATTCAGCTTCGAGCCTTTTTATTCTTCTGTCAAAATAATCTGAACCGATGTGCACATGATATCTTCAGCAATAGAATCTTACTAGTACCATTGAGTTGCTTGTTTAGTGCCATTAGGCCAACTACCAATCTACTGTTGACCAAGTGGTGATGCTTGTGAGGGGGAAAAAAATAAAAACAAAAATCCAACGGACTATCTCCATTGGAGTTGAGCCGAAAATGGTTCGTTCCATGGCCCATGTAGCTTTTGCTGGTTTCACGGCCGAAAATCTCAGTTGGGCCACCTGCACAGGCAAGGCTACTTTTTTTTTCGATAAAGAAAGGCTACCCGGTTTTGGACTTTGGTCTATGGCATCTCTTCTAAAAAAGTGGAATTGCTGGCGTGGTTGCAGAAAATAATGCTGATCTGGGGCGAGGAGGACAAGATTTTCGACATAGAGCTCGCAAAGAAGATGAAAGAGTAAGCATCTCTCCCTGTCCTTCCCGGCTTCCCCCCCTGCCGATGCCATCTCCAGTCTTTTTCAATTTGGGCGGTGAAAGCTTTGTTAAGCAATCACTCCAACACACGGGCGGATTTAGAGGGTGCACTAAGAAATTTAAAAAATGCTACAAAATCAAAATTTTAATAGGCAAAATTTGTTGATTGAATCGGTTTCAATTTTAGTGGTTTGAGATTTTTAAGATCTTACACCTATAAGTAATGTACTTTTAGTAAATTTTAAATATATATGTTGGATTTATGATGTTACGAAATCATTATACAAGGTTATAGAGTTGTATGTGTAAAGTGTGCACTCCATAGAAAATTTTCTAGTTTGACAGATGCTCCAGCACGCAGGAACATCCGCTTGGAAAACCAACTACGTACTATATGTGTTTTCAAACTTTCGGTTCACTCAAACAAATCACTGAACCAACATAACACAGATTGATGCTTGGCAAAATTTCTATGAGCATGCGCTGACGGTGCATGCATGCGTCCAGGGAGCTGGGCGACAACTGCTTCCTGCACGGCATCCCGAAGGCCGGCCATCTGCTCCACGTCGAGCGGCCGTGCGCGTACAACCGCCAGCTCCAGAGGTTCCTCGCGTACGTCAACTCCCAGCAAGAAGAAGAAGAAGCCAACTAATCCATTTGATAAAAAAGACTACAAGCTATCACTCTTATCTATGTATGCGCATGGCACATCATCACAGACAAACAGACAATTTGCCTGGAGAAGGAGAACCATGGAAAGGTATCGTTTGGCTACAGGACTATATCCTGCAGATCATTGATGAGTTGATATGGCGCGATCGTGTTTAAATCTGTTCCTGTTGTTGACTGTCGTTTTGATGTTACTTAAAAGTATTTATTGCTGGGCTGGCCAGGTAATTATGTAGGCCTCCTCCTGTTGTCGCATTCATCAGTTCAGTCATTCGTTTGGATTCTTTGTAATTTTGCTATAAGCGCGTACATGTAATCCGTCATTAAATCATTAAAAAAATGCATATTTGATTTGGTATTTATGACATGAATTCAAATTTCAAAAAGCTACCGCAGGAACCCAGCAATGCTTGTTGGTCGGTAGAGGCCTAGAGGAGGGTATCATGAACATTCGAACGGTACTCAGCATATAGGTATTGGATATAGTGCTAGCTTATAGATAATACATAGGGTACACAGTCAGAGAAAATATAACATATAGGTATTTAGCCTCTAATCCAAGAATTTACAAAAATAGCCTCCATATAGAAAATCATGGATATAGTGCTAGCTTATAGATAATACATAGGGTATGAGAAGATTATCACGCATTTAGAATTTTTAAAAATTTGAATATTACAATCGCTTGACGAACAGTTTTAAGCGAACGAAAATAGAACAAAACACGCCGATAAATTATAAAATTTTTCGTGCGATTTTTGAGACATCAATTATATTTTCATAAAAATCGAGAAGATTATATTTTGAGACATCAACTTGATTTCAATATCTCCTCTCTCTATATATCAAGAGAAAATATACCTTATAAACTTAGACGAATGAAATATTAATTATTATAAAAAGAGAAAATATAACTTATAAACCTAGACAGACGGGCCTAACTAGCAGTAGCAAGAAATACCACAGGGACAAACCGGACGCCTAATACCAATCAGAATCAGCCCTGGGACTACGCAGCACGCACAGGCAGGTACTGCTACCAGCAAACAGTGGCGCACTAGGTTGGAGCATCCGATGTTGGTCCGGGCGGGGCAAGTTTTCCACAGGCGCGCTGCTGCGTCGCTAGCCGCTGCACCGATCCCAAGCCGGACCTCACCTCACCTCACCTCACCGCACCGCATGCACGCCCATGCCCGGGCCGGGTCGACACGACACGGCTCATAATTTCGCAGCCCCCGTGGCTCCCGAGAGAAACCAGCAGCTTGTCCTGAATATGTCTCGCGAAAGTACACGGCCCCCCCTTTACAGGCCAAGTCAAATATATATAACGTGCGACGTCGCAACGCAACGCGGATTTTCTTCGAGCAGCTCGGCTCGGCTGAGGACCACGCAGCACAGGGCGAGCGGCGTAGGTACGTACGTACGTACGTAGTCCTGTCCATGTGTGTGGCCGCTGCGCGCGCGTCAGCGTGAACCGGAGGGCGCGGCGCCGCGCCGGCCGGGGTCCGCGCTTCGGGTTGGGCCCGTGCGCGGACGGGACCTCATGCCTTCGCCGTTTCGGCGCGATCGTCGCATCTCGCGCGCCAGTGGCGGTGGGCCAGGAGGAGGCGTCACGACAGGGCCGGGGCATATTCTCGTCACGTATGATTCGGCCACCATTTAAGCCGCTCGATCTCGGGTTCGTTCGGCCGGGCCGCCCAATGGGAGCGAGCGCACGCGCCGCGACCCCAGAAGCACGCGGTTTTTACAGTTTACACGCTAGCTACTGGGAGTTGGGACGTGGAGCGTTAGATCAAAAAGTGACGCTAGGAATACTGTTTGAAATACTGTTTTTGAGCACAGTTAGATGATATGAGCCGTTCGTTCTTTTGATCGGACGATCCCAACGGCTGAAGACTGTAAGTTGTAGTTTCCTTATGACCGTATAGGATAGGATACTTTTCGAGAACATACTCCGTAAATTTATAAATATAGTGTGTATTTTATATTTCAATACAGAATTAATATGATGTTCCATCTATACATGCATACATTAAATATAATGAATGCTTAGGGATAATAATTAGAGGTAACTCTTTGTAAATTTGGATGGAGGGGTATGTGCTGTAAACTTGTAAATAAAAAAGGAAAAAAAAGATCTGTCGATGTTTTTTTCCCCTCTAAGTGATTATATTAATTCAGGCAAGGAGCTGTACCGCGTGTACTCCATCTCTTTTATCCAGCTGAAGTAACACACGGGTCAAGTTGAAGTTAAAGTTGGAGAGTAATTGTGCGTTGGCGGTACATTAATTATTCCATTTCCATGTCAAGTATCAATCGGCTAGATCGTTACTGTTTTGAGGCATCGATTGGAGCAGCAGCAATATATATATGGTACATGTCTCGTGTAGCGCAGTGCTCTTGATCACTGACTTACGCCGTGGAATCAATGAGCTAGCTGCTACTGCGAGTGTAGGCCGGGCCATGCATGAGCTCACACGTTTTACATCGTCCGATCGATGAGATAAAACTGTCACGTACGTACGTGGTCTTCGTGCTTGCATGCGGTTTGTACCGCTAAATGCTAATTTGCATGTGCTCTGTTGGACTGCTGGCCAGTTGTTCATAACCTTTAACACGAAATATAATAACAGGTTAATTTCATGCTGTTTAAATCCAGTGGCTCAATTCAACCAAAAGAAATATGCAAGGAAAAGGAACCACACGAACCTTTCTTCAAACCTTTCTCAAAACCTCGGACACGCGCGAACACTAGCTACAACAATGACGTGGCTAAATGGTTATAGAGTCTAGACTCACATACGCATCATGCGTGTTCCCATAACTTCGAGCTAGCTATCACAACAAAATATCTTCTCCTTTCCCTTTTCTTTTAGTTATCCTCGAGTGCACTTTCCCTGTTTTTAAAAGAAAAAAAAACTAGATGCTGTCTTTTACACTACTACAGAAAACGTGATCACTGCCGGTTCCAAATCCTCATTACTACCGGATCGATATGGAACCGGCAGTGATTGGTCGGTAGTGAACCGGCTGTGATAGTCGTAAATCCAAAAATCACTCGTTAAAAAAATTATTTGCAGGTACCACCCACCCTGTATTTACTACGCACGGTCACGCGTTACAAGTCACAAGATTTTCACGCGAAATACGCTCGCGTACGATTGCTAGGAGTCGAACTTGTGACCTGCTGCTCCTCACGAACTCTCCTTACCATCTCACCTAACATACACTTCTCAACTACTATAAGATATACTTTCCTTTTATCCCTTCGTATCTGAAAGTTCCAACGATTATTTGGACATCTAAATGACTTCAAATAAAAAATTTGTCAACTATAAAGTTGTAGATCTCATCGAGAGCTACAATTTTCATATAAATTTTGTCTCCATCCGACTCCGTATGAAAAAGTTATGATTTTTTAAAAATATTATCATTGTCGATTCGGATTCCGAACCAGCAGTGATACTATTATCACTGCTAGTTCGACTTACGAACCGACAGTGGTACTTCCTCTATTATCACTGTTGGTTTTTTTTAAAAAAACCGACAGTGATAAGTTATTATCATTGTCGGTTCTTCTTCGATCGAGTATTTGTGCTGGTTTAGCATATGAATCGGTAGTGATAGGCCGGTAAGAAAGGGGTTTTTGTAGTAGTGTTAGTAAAAAAAACCTTTCTGTTTCTAACAACATGCGTCCTATATATATAACGAGGTAGCTAAATAAGCAGTATGGACAACGAGTTTAGGACTACCACTGTTCCATGCTCTCACCAGTTTTCTTAGCTTAAATAGGACTATTTCTAGTAGTTATTATGTCACTATGTGTTAGGTTAGTCAAACAAATCGGCATGACATGAAATAAACACGCTCGATATAGTTGATAGCAGTAATTAACGTAGCAAGTGCATAGCATCTAGCTGCCTTCATACAAAAAAGATGGACAACTATCACTTTCAGCAAGCACCCTACGGGCATGCTTACTTGGATTACCTTTCTTATCAAGATCTTTAGGTGCTGATCGGCATTGCTTTCTTTTCCAAACTATAATCACCTAGGATACCTAGCTATTCTTCAAAGCCAAGCATTTCTTTGGGTGTTGAAAAGGGGAAAGCTAGCCCAACAACAACCACCCTCTCCAACAGAGGAGAGGGTGCAAATGTGCAATGGCAGCTTGCCTTCCAAATGGGTTCAAGAATTCAGGGCTAAATGTGCCACATGCATGAGCATGACCAGAGGAGTCTAAGTGAGTGGTGCCGTTCTTTACAGCCGGGCAGTTTCTTACTTACTTGCCATTGCTGCATGTCTTCGTTCCTCCTCTCCTCAATTATTTCATCTTCTTGTACTACTAATGTGATGAAGAAACATATATAGGATGTAGTAGCTAGGTTGTTGGTGGTGAAGATGATGAGATGAACCATGCATGCAATATATAATATGGATAACTTGCATGAATACTCTTGATTTATAGACGAATTATCTTTAACCTGTATGCACTTGTCAGGAAATTCCAGAGCCCCGCAGAATCTCTATGTTTTAAATATGCTTTACTTTGGAATTAGGAGAGCATATCGCATAATTCGCATTATCACCTGTACCGTTGTACACACATATTTCCTCCTACTCCTACATGTATCGTTTTTTTTAGACTTTGAATTGGCCGAAAGAGATCCATAAATACTCGGCCACATTCCTCCAAATTTGAGTGTGGCATTACCGCATTAACTACACTAACACGGGGAGGGTCTTTATTATTCTTCTGCATTGTACAACGTACACTGTATAGCATCTAGTACGTACAAATGGGCGTGGTATCTGCCTCTGCCGGCAAGTCCTAAAGCAATATATGTGGTCAGACGAACTGTAGCTACCTCAGCTTATCGTATAGAATCGGATTCTCACGTCTATTATCATCTTTGAATCCGTATGCAAAGACATGTTGCTTTTGGAAGAGGGTATAAGTAATCAGCAAAGGGAACTACACGCACGTGGAGAGCATTCTCCTGGGTGCATGTTGGCAAATGGCAAATGGCCACACGTAGTGTCGACCAAAATCAAGAGAACGTGATTTTGTAGGATTTTGTTCACTAGCTAATAACCAAGTGAACAGCGCAATTTGATCCAATTGCTTCGCATGTTTTTACACAGGTCGGCGATTTGTACCTTCTCTGCCGGCTTTTGAGCCTGACATGAGATTCAAAACTTTGGGGGGAAGATGGCCACACACACTTCAATTTTCCATCTACTTTGATCAGATGTGAGCTAGCCGTGTGCCCTCTGATGGTTCAGATGGTCCTGTCCACCCATGCTGCTGCCTGTTGACCAAATCTGAACCATGGCATGGTGGTGGATCCGGCCGGGCTCCTGTGATTTTAATGGCCGGTTACAGCCACGTGGCCGCCGCGAGGCGCCACGTCTTGGAGTTGGGGCAGGGCTTGCTCGCTGAGCACGCTGATTTCACGTGTGTTAATTCGTGCTAAACTTCAATCATAACACAATTATAACGCCAATAATTGGGTAAATATTGCAGGGGCCAAAGTCAAGGATGATCGTGCACTGATCTAGTTGGGTGTTTAGGTTTCATTTCTTTGGCCCTGTACGTCGATGCGATTGGTGGACTGCTTGTGGCGACGTCCTTGAATTGTGCTTCGTAGACATGCTACATGAGCTATCTTGCAAACTGGTAAGTAGACTGTAGACAAGACTGCCAACCCTCGGTAGTCCCAATGGTGAGCATATGTGTTTCTCTAGTGATAATGAGTTAAAAAGGTAGATCATTTTTTTTTAAAAAAAAAGCGCTACATATAAAGGAGGTTTCCCCTTATAGCAAGAAGAGATCCGGATCACCCTTTCTATCGGTTGCAGGAGACAGCGGCGGATTAGGATAAATATAGAGGAAGGGTTTAAAAGGACTAAACTAAAATTGCAATGTAAACACACAATAGGGCTATGCACCGGTGCAGTATATACTCTATTCAACTAAGCAGCGTTAATACTTACTGTAAGATTATAAATTCAACAAATCGTAGGGCATGATGATTCTAAGTCATTATGACATGTTTTGGTCTCTAAATTTCCATATCCGTCAATAGCTAGCACGCTAGATAGGGGTGCAATCGGATCGGATATATGCTGACCGACTAACTACCGGATTTGTTTGGCTCAAATTCGGCTAGTCATGTTGGATAGTTGTCAGATTCGGCATCGATTTCGGATTTGGTAACGGATTCGAAAAATCACTATTCGTTGGATCAGGGTATTCCGATTATATTTTTGGATAATTGAGTCAGATATTTTTTGGATATCAAATTTTTTCACCCATGCATATTCTAACAGCTTTGATTGGGCCCAGCCAAATAGCCTAAGCTAATCCCTTCCTCCATGGCTCCACCCTCCTATCACTGACCCATCCACCATCCCACCGGCCACCACAAGAGCTTGATATGTAAGAATACACTTCCACTTGCTTATGTGAATACCTGTTTTTTTTTTTTGCAAAACATAAAAGAATATTTGATACTTTTGGAACTTTGTTAGAATACATGATAAAATGACTAGTTAAATTGCGATAATCCTATTGCATGTTGAACTCATATGGTTGGTTATTCATTGATATATGTGTGTTATACACGGTATCCATTTTCGCGTGATATCTGACAAAAAATATTCGGTACCGTATCGACTCTGCTCCATATCGCTTTGAATTCATGTCTGCTATTATTTGCGCCATATTCGCATCCAACACTATCTGTATCTGACTTCAAATCTGACAAAAAATATAGTTTAGGATACATAAAAGAGAGATATCCGACTGAATCCAAGCCGATTACACCCCTAACAACCACTAGAAATTAATGCGCACAGGCAGAGCAACCTTAGTGGCCCCTGCTGCCTGGTTTGCCCCAACTCAGCACTTCTTTAGTCTTCAGTTCCTACCCAAATGGCTAGGAGCCCAGGATCAGTAGATGGAGCAAGCAGCACAGCACTATGCCGCTGGCCTTGGTCCTTCATCGACCGCCTCGGTCTTTTGTAGATAGCCACTCTGGTCCTCCGTTGACTGCCGCCTTGAGCCACCGACTACCATCCCCGCTTCCCCATGTGTCCACATGCCTGTACCTGAATCAATTAGCACCTCGTCGCACTACACTGGTGCCAACTGACCACCGCCAATCGCCCAAGATTTTTCTTCTCACCCTTCCACTTAGGTGCGTGTGATCCTCCTCCCAATTCCTTGATCCTTGTCTTCCTTCCTGGATCTGGATTAGCAGATTGCATTGATGGCACAAGCCCAGGGAGAACACAACGAAAACACAATGTTTTGGGGCAATTTTCTTCTATTTTCTCAAGGTACATAACAACTCCAGAGCAAAATATATAAGTTCAGTACTTAAGCTTACAAACTCCCTAACTAGGTTCCTGGATACACGCCCCATACAGTAAGATCCAAACAACACAGACAATAGACACATACATGTAGTCCCATGTACATCATATCCCCTAAGACTCAGACTACTTGATGTTAGCTAACAACTCCAGCTAAGTCTTGATTATTTTGTCAACAATCTCCCCTTAAGCATGACTTGTCTATGCAAGGTTCTTGACTCCCAGTTGCTCACGTATTTCCCCAAACTTGACTCTCACAGGTGCCTTGGTGAGAATGTCTGCACACTGCTCGTTTGTGCAAACATGCTCCACAACAATCACCCCCTCAATGACGCACTCTCGAATGAAGTGAAAACGAGCATCAATGTGCTTACTCCTTCCATGAAATACGGGGTTCTTCATCAATGCAATCGCGGACTTGTTCTCAACATAAAGGATAACTGGTTCTAGGTGGCACCCAATTACTTCCCTCAGTAAGCTCCTCAGCCATATTGCCTAACAAGCTGCTACCGTCGCCACCATGAACTCAGCTTCACAAGAGGAGAGTGTGACGATTTTCTGTTTTTGAGATGCCCAAGCTATGAGGCTCCCATTAAGGTAGAAGGCCATCCAGCTTGTACTCTTCTTGTCATCGATGTCACTAGCTAAGTTATTGTCACTGAAGCTAGTTATCTTTACATGTCCTTCTCCTCAAGCATAAAATAAACCATAATCAACTGTGCCTCTTGATGTACCTCAAGATTTACTTGACTGCCTATTGGTGTACAATTGTAGGTTTTTCCATGTATCAACTTACCATCCCGATTGAATAAGAAAGATCAGGGCGGCTGTGAGTCAAATACCTCAAACCCTCGATGAGGTGCCAGTACTCAATCAGGTTCACAAGCTCACCATCTTCATCTTTTCCTAGCTTCAATTTTGGTTCCATAGGATATTTATTGGGGGTTGCAATCTCCCATTTTGAACTACTGCAGGATCTTCTTGGCGTAGGCAGTTTGCTTCAACATAATTTCATATTCTCTTTGCTCTACCTCAATACCGAGGTAGTATGACAAGGGTCCAAGATCACTCATCTCAAACTCTCTCATCATTTGCCCCATGAAGCGCTGGATCTCGACTGCACCTGTGCCGGTCACAATTAAGACATCAACATAGACACCGATGATCAATACCCTAGCTCCACTTGTCCTCATGTAGACTTCATGTTCTTGAGAGCATTTATGAAATCCAGATCTTTAAGCATCTGTTAAGGCGGATATTCCAGGCCCTCGGAGCTTAACGTCGTCCATACATCACCTTTGAGAGCTTGTACACCTTGTGCTCTTAATTCTTCACAAAGAATCCCTCCGGCTGTAAGACATTAACCTCCTCTTGGAGTTCATCATTTAGGAACGTCGTCTTATCATCTAGGTGATTGACCTCCCACCCACACTAGGTAGAGATGGCAAGGATCAGTAGTACGGTCTTGAGTCTTGCCATCGGGGCGAACATCTTCTCGAAGTTGATTCCTTGTCGCTGCACATAGCCTTTTGCTACAAGCCTAGCCATGTCCTTGATTACTTTTCCTTAGGAATCCTTCTTCAGGTTAAATTCCCACTTCAAGCCAATGGGTTTTTGTCTAGTTGGCAGCTTAGTTAATGCCCATGTCTTGTTCTTCTTGATTGCCTCATGTTCTCATCACATGGCATCTTCCCACACCTTGTCACCATCTTCCTTTAGGTTGGAGGCTGGTTCATCTGCTCGAGCAAACAATAGCTCCTCCTCAAGATGTATTGGTTAAGTTTCTGCATATATATCATGAAGGGAGCAGTAGGCCCTTGGCCCATCATTAGTGGTAGAGGTTGCGGGTGATACATGTGACGCTAGTGATGACATTGGTGTTGCTGCTGGTGATGAGCATGGAGTTGAGGGAGATGCTGCGTCTTGTCGGTTTGCAACAGTCTGTGACATTGTCATGCCGGTACCTAGAGGTATTGCTCCATCAACAACCATGCCGTGTGGCACCATTGCCACAGTTGCAATCATCTACGGCATAGCTACCTCAATTGCTGCCCCTTCTTCTTCTTATGCAATCTTGTCCTCATCATCTAGGACCGTGAATGTGACCCACGATTGTGGATCGAATTCGGCAGCCTCCCCCTAATTTCAGTTTCTTTCTTCATCATAGATCACGCCCCTACTGACGTGAATCTTACCATGACATGGATTGTACAGGCTGTAAGCCTTACTGCCTACTTCTAACCCAAGGTACACCATTGGAGTACTATGGTCGCTGAGCTTCCTCGTGTGTACACTAGGCACCTTAGCATATGCAATGCACCCAAACACTCAAAGATGATCCAAACAGAGCATCTTTCTTGACCAAGTTTCCTAGGGCATTGCACCAATCATCGGCTTTGTCAGTACTCAGTTCAATAGATACACCGCATGTCACATCGCTTCTCCCCACATTCTTCCTGGCATATGCATACTTTTGAGCAGGCTTTGTGCCATTGCCAACACAATGCGATTTCTTCATTCAACGACACCATTCTGTTGTGGGGTGCATGGCCCTATCAGATGCCTCTGAATGCCCTCTTGTTCACAAAAAGTAGTGAAACGTTGTGATAAACATTCTCCCTTATGATCAATTTGGAACACCTTGATCTTGTGCTCAAACTCCATCTCGACCATTGCCTTGTACTTCTTGAATGCCACGAATGCATTGGTCTTTGACTTGAGCATGCACACCCACATCATATGGCTATAATAATCAATGAGTAAGCAAAAATACTTGTTACCAACGGTCGTAGGCAGGGTAATTGGTCCACAAAGGTCTGCATGCACCAACTAGAGTGGTTGTTCTACTTTATAGCTTGCCTGGTAAGGAAAAGGAAGTATGGTCTCTTTGGCAATCAGATAGCCTTTGAAACATTGTGTGGGATGAACAATCCTAGGTAGACCGAGGGTCATCTCCTGGTCAGCCATCAACTTAATATACTAAAAGTTCAAATGACCCAGTCATGCATGCCAAAGCCACACTAGGTTAGATATGGCTCTTGCTAAACACACTGACTCGCATGTCTCCAGAAGCATCTTGTATAGTCGGTTAAAGGGACACCATACCTTCATGAGCAGTGCTCTGTTCATGTCATATACCCATAGGCACAAGCCAAACAACATGACCTTGTTGCCCTCCTCCATCAGCTGGCCAAGACTGATATATTGTTACATAGACTCAGAATGTACTATACCTCAGTTAGGAGCCGGTGTTCACCATTCTTGAGCGGAAACAAAATGGTCCCTTTCCCCTTGATAAGGATAGTTGAACCATCCCCAAATTTTACCAGACCACAAACACTCTCATCTAGTTCCTTGAAGATGGTGCCTGGCCCATCATGTGGTTGCTCTCCCCATTGCTAAGTTACCAAACTCTAGTCTTTCTATGTGCATGTTCACTGGAATGAAGCTTTGGCATCACCTTTTCCTCGTTCAGAAGGACCATGTCACATGTTGCCTTCGCACAGATAGCGAGCAGTAGCGCTAGCTCGTCGCGTGGCTTGTGGCACTCAGATGCGTAATGCCCATATATGTCACAATTAAAGCACTTGATTTTGGACTTATCATGTCCCGTGCTTGAATTGTGACTCCCCTTGCCATACTAGCTTGGCGCACTTTGGCCGCTATAGCCTCCCTTGCCATGCCCGCAACCACGACTGCATGTCTTTTCGCGCCGTGGGTATTACCGTCACCTTGACCCTTCTTGCTGAACGAGGACTCCTTTACCACTTTTCTTGAGGCGCGCCTGCCACTCTTTGTGCATGAGTAGGAGTTGCCCATCATTTCCCTCGTCTCATCCGTGGATATGTTCCTCTCATGTTTTTAGGTGGTTGATCTCCCCTTCGATCAGCATAGTCTCCAAATCAGCAAACTGCTCGATTACAGCAACAACCTGTAAAAACTTGTATAGTATAGAGATGAGTTCTTGACTAACACGATGTCCTCTAGATCGTCCCCAAGGCCATGATTATTGTTTGCTAGGCTAGTCAATTTCCCGGCAAACTCATCAATGGAGTATGTCTCCCTCATGCCCAGGGCCTCGAAGTCACTCTTCAAGGTCTGAATCCTTGCCTTCTTTACCGATCAGCAACTAGGTACTAGGTTCTCATGTTTCCTTAGCTATTTTCTTCTTGGCCAATTGTAGCAGGACCTCCTGAGAGCATCTAGGCCCCCTATTTTTGTCAGTTAAGTTTATTATGAAGGTTTTGGTGTTGATGATCAAGAAGCATACTTAGTATAAGATGACAACAGCTATATTTGAAGAACAATGCTAAGGTGTTTATTCTTAGTTTTGGCTTGGGAGTTGATTCAAGCCATATAGGTAGGCCCTGTTTGTTTTGGCTTAGGCTTTTTGGCTTTTGGCTTAAAATTAGCTTTTTGGCTTAACGAGCTTTTAAGCCATCTGCTTTAAGCCAAAACATGATGTTTGGTATCCTAGCTTTTTGATGGGTTGGATGGTATAGTCAGGGTTCACAAAACCAGTGAAAACTGCGGTTTTTGAGTGTACCATTGTGGTTCGATATCCAAAACCGCTTGGTAAACCATTTTAATTTAAAATTTAAAAAAATCTAAAAATCTAAAAAAATTATACGTTGAAAACCGCTCGAAAACCGTTGAAAAACCATGGTTTTCGCTCGAAAACCGTTTCTTAAAAACCGAGTGGTTTCTCGCGAAAAACCGAATAGTTTTCGATTTTTTTGAATTTTTCAATTTTTTTATTTCTTAACCCTTCGGTTTCTGACGGTTTTCGAGTTGTTTTTGCAGTTTTCGAATTTTGAACGATTTTTCAAAATTCGGTTTTGTGAACTCTAGGTGTAGCTTATTGCTAGAAAGTTTGAAATACCCTTTAAGGTTGTAAGGACTTTTCTTATGTACAGATTTATCTAATACAAATGTTTTATACTTTTTTCACCGAATGTCGTATTGAAAAATATAGATTAATCTTGAGATCAAACTTCATTCTGAGCATAATTATTTATCAACTTGATCCGGGTCGGTGGAGGAGAAAGGAGGCTGAGGACGGCGGAGGAGGGAGGAGGTCGAGGACGGCAGAGACCAGAGCGGCGGAGGGAGAAGGCATGTCGCACAGGGGAGCGAGAGAAGACGAGGAGAAATGAGGAGATGGGAGAAGGATTCTTGAGTTTATATATGATGGCATTTGGTGGGTAATTTTGGAGACTTCCAGTGGCAAAGGGTTATTTCATCCAAAAAAGCCCAAAAAAACACCTTTCACCTGGCTTTTGGCTTATAGTTATATGGAGGCTTTTGGCTTTTTTTAAGCCTGGCTTAAAAGTCAGTCATTTGTTTCGGCTTTGGCTTTTCTGCTTTTAAGCCAGTAAAAAAGCCGAAACAAACAAGGTCGTAGAATAACTGTACTATTAAGAGGGATTATACATAAGTAATAATCTTGGTTCATATGCAAAAATCACTAAGATTACTTGGAGCATAGATTATTTCCTATCTCTCATTCAAAAATCCAGATCTTTCCTCTCTTAGCCAAAAAGAGTTCTTTTTCGGACCAACGACATTTAGTCCGGCGCTGAAAAATCAAGTTTCAAGTTCTAACCGAGCGCACTCCATGTTCGCCGAACCGACTTTTTCAGTCCGGCGCTAAGAGCTCTCTTCCGATTTATTTCAACCGAGTGTACATCGTTCATGACGGACCGATCTGAATTTAGACTTATATTCAGTCCGGCGTATGTTGTCTTTTCACTCCGGACCATCATTCCTAGTCCAGCGTTAAGAATTTCTTTACTCAAATCTTAACTGAGAACTTGCTGTTTATGGCAGACCGAATTCTAAAGTGTACGCCGGACCAACTTTTTCGGTCTGGCGCAAACGTGATTCTCTCTGGTAAAACCAGTTGTTTTTCCCTTCTACGCTGGATCAATTTTTTCAGTCCGGCGCAAACATTATTTTGCTGGTATCCAAATAGAACAAAGCATGTGTACGCCAGACAAATTTTGTCGGTCCGGCACAAACTTACCTTTACCAGTACATGTATACGACGGACTGATTTTGTCGGTCTGGCGCAAATGGGTAACACTAGGTATAATAATACTTCTCCACACTTGTGTACCCTGGACTAACATTTTCAGTCCGACGCATGCATATGTTTCATAATATCAGTCCGGTATGACTCATACACCTCAAAATACTTATAAAAGAGGCAGCTCGTGACTCCATAGTTGACCTGTCTCATCCATCCTGCCAACCCCAACGGGCAAATGGCAGGTACAACAGTTCTTTCTGTTCAAGCTCTATATATACAGTGCTTGAGTTCTCTAAAAAATAGAGACTTTTGCACATACACATCTTTGACATTCTGAATACCGTTGACATCTTTCAAATTATTTACATCTCTTTGATCTTTAGCATTCCTGAGCTTTCATTCCATTAAAGAGTTTGAGCTTCAACTCAAAAACCACAAACACTCATTCTGAACATTTAGAGTTCTTACTCCAAGCTGAGTCTAGTTGGCATCTAGTTACTGAACCAAGAGACAGGGCTTGTGGATAGTCTATTGCTTTTGGAACTAGCTGTTCCTAGACGGTTGGAGAAGTTGTTGGTGCGACCTATCCAAATAGGATTGTGGAAGGCCACCATTGCTGTGAAAGGTTGAGACTCACCTCACCAGAGTGGTGGAAGAGTCAAGCTAGTGAAAAACAAAAAGCCGTTGAGATTGGCTATTTGGTGGAGCAATACTTCTGAAGAAGTGCTCTAACGGGGACGTAGGAGATTGGTCTCTGAACCTCGGTGAAAAATCCTTGAGTAGTCGTGATATTGGTTTATCTTTGTGTGTTCATCTTATTGTCAGTTTTTCTATTCAAGTTCTTCTTTACAAATACTGATCTTACTGAAACTGAGTTGTGCTGAATCCCTATTCGAATTATTTTCTGTTGCTAAGTTTTTATTGAGAAAAGTTTTCTTAATACTTAAAAGTTTTTTAAAGTTGCTCATTCACCCTCCTCTAGGTCAACTTGATCCTTTCACCTCCTCTGGGACAGCCTGAAAGATACACAACAGTGCCATCTTATCCATCTTCCTTTCCATGGCCACTCTAGCTGTGGGCTCGACGGCGTCCCAAATGCCTTGAGCCTCTATGAAGACCTCCATCTTGATCGCCCAAGTGGAGTAGTTGGTTTTAAGTCAGCATCGAGTAGTGCAAGGTCATGCCACCTTCCTTCAACGTCAACACTGTTGTTCGCTCAGTGATTGACATCTTGTGGAATCAGGTTACTTAGGCATAAACCTGCAAGCTATAATACCACATGATGGCACAAGACCAGGAAGAACACAGAGAGAATGTAATGTTTTGGTGGCAATTTTCTCAAAGCAAGTAACAACTCCAAAGCAAAATATATGAGTTCAGTACTTAAGATAACAGACTTCATAACTAGGTTCCTAGTTACATGCCCTATACAGCAAGATCCAAACAACTCGGACAACAGCCACGTACATGCAGTCCCATGCACGCCATATCCCCTAAGACTTGGACTACTTGAACTTTAGCTAAGTCTTAATTATTTTGCCAACATGCATCCGGTGGCTAGAGGGGTAGACCTTAGTTGCCAATTTGGGCCATGTGGGGTGGTTGTAAACTTTGTAAGCCGATATGTAACTATCTTCCTCCCTCGGTTCACCTTCCATAGATTTGAAGCTTCGTGGCTATAGGGCCATGGCCGGCCAGGGTCTGGGGCTGAGGGTGGGCTCGAACCCAACAAGCCCACCTGGTGGATTCGCTCTTGGCAGGAGAGGTTTTTCCACTGACTACTACACAATTTGCATGGTTAATTTTTTTTTCAAACTAACATGCATGGTTAAAAAAGTGTAGTTTATTCTACTCCTACAGGCCGATAAATGTTAAATCATTTTTTGTCGTATACCAGGCAAGCTAGCTGGTTTTATGTCACTTTCTCTTTCTTCTTCTTTCATTTCGTTCTCCACTTTCCCAAGCACCCCCTTCTCTTCATTTTCCTTCTAGTTCAGCTACTCCCCGTCGCTCCCTCTCTAGCGGTGGACCCATGCCACCGATGCCTCTTACTCACTCCATCCATCTTTAGCCCCTCCTTCCTTATCCTCGTCGAAACCCTAAGCACCAAAACCAAGCTACCATCGCATAAACTAACATGATCCATCGACGATTCGACCATCAAAGATATGTACTCTCTGTATCCATTGAGGCACTCTTAGGCCTTCGTTGGTCATCGTCACTGACTCTAGGTGACTTGATCTACCTTTCCTAACATCCTTTTCTCCTCTATCTTACTGTATCCTAACGTGTTTTCCTTGGTCCTTTACTAGAATTTTCATGTTCTCCTAACTCCTCAACACTGTCGGACCATGCCCCAATCGTGCTGACAAGATGCCATCTCCCTCCCCATGCAACATGAGGCACTTGTCGTCGGCAGTTTTATGTTGCGAACACAGGTGATAATTTCTGTCAACCAAGATGAATTAAAGTTCATAAATTTCTCCAAGATGCTATTTGAATGGACCAAAAAAATCTTTTAGAATGTAATTATTATTGTTTGAAACTTCTAGTATCATATTTGAAAGTTTGTAATTCTTCCTTTTTCATCCATCTGCACTGCTACAAGATTCTGGGGTGTTTGGTTGAAAGTTCTCAATCATATTTCAAAAGTTCATTGCATCAACTAAACGAAGTTAATTGGAACAAGAACAATAGAAGATTGCGTGTCCACTAGGAAAGTTTCTAGCGGATACACTTTCTCAAACCTATATTTGTAGTCTGCGACTCTATCTACGTAAGCAAGTGAAACATTGGACATTGGGCATTTAGTAAAAATCACTCAAACAAGAGAAGCCTCCACAACCACCTTAATTAAAACAGTTTTGGATTCTACAAATGCGTATGTTCCTGTGACGCAATCGCTGAAAAAAAAGCTAAATTAAGATAGATGCATGTCATCATGTAGGCAAGCATTTTGTGGTATTAAGCCCATGTAGAAAGACATTTGTGCAGTCTACGACTCCACAACTAGTTTCTTTTAACAAATTTGGTTTCTACACATGCTATCATTCGTGTGACGTAGTCCCTAACAAATGCTGGAGATAGATGCATCTCATCATCATGTAGGTAAGCATTTTTGTTTTGGCACTGAGCCGAGCCGATGTAGGAAGACATTTGTATAGCCTACTCCATGTATGTATGTACGTAAGTGAATTGGAAATCCTCCCTCTGTTATACTCCATAGAATCCCTGGCCTCATAGCGCTTTGAGCCGGCTCGGCTCAGGACTCGAGCTGAGGCGCGAAAAAAAATACGTTTAGATCCTTTTTAGAAAAACGATTAGGTCTTTTTTTGGAAAAAGAATATATATTACGTTTAGATCCTTTATGTGTTTTTAAGCATTGCGCTCGGGTTCTTTTCGGAAGATTAAAATTACGTTTAAGTCCTTTTTTGAGAAAAAAATACGTTCAGATCCTTTTTATGAAAAAAAATATATATTGCATTTAGGTCATTTTTTTCATTTTTTTTAGCATTACGTTTAAGCCTTTTTTAAAAAAATAAAATTTTGTTTAGGTCCTTTTCCGAAAAAAAAACTTAGGTCCTTTTTTCCGTTTTTCCCGAGGCGGACATTCCGTTCCAACGAAATCGCAGATTACATCCTTTCAACCGTTTCGTGTGTTTTCTCGATTTGCTCGCGTAGAGAGCGATAGTCGCACGTTTTCTCGATTTGCTCGCGTGGGGAGCGACGGTCGCAGCGTGGCACGCCGCGCTCGATTGTCTAGTAAACTCTTATAGTTCATTGCACTCAGCCAAGAAAAATCCCCACAACCATCTTTGAACATTTTTTGGTTTCTTACATGCATCCATTCTTATGATGCAGACGCGCAGGCCCTTACAATGCTGGAGATAGATGCATGTCAGCACGTAGGCAAGCATTTTTTGGCTGTGAGCCCGTGTAGGAAGACATTTGTATAGTATATGCATGACTCCATGTACGTATGCAAGTGAACTGGACTGCATGATTTTTTAGTTAATTGGATTCAAACAAGAGAAGCCTCAACAACCATCTTAGAGCAGTGTTTTCGTGTTTACACATGCATGAATCCATTTAGTGACTCAATCCCTAATAAATGTTGGAGATAGATATGTGTAGGCACATAAGAAAGCATTTTTGCGTATTGAACCCATGTAAGAAGACATTTGTACAATCTGCAACTCTATCCAGGAGGTATGCAAGCATGCTGGGCATAAGACTTTTAGTCAATTACACTTAAATAAGGGAAGCCTCCACAACCACATATTAGTATAGTCCATAACTCCATCTTCATATATATATATATATATATATATATATATATATATATATATATATATATATATATATATATATAAGTTTTTCTACTCTCTACATACTCCCACCTTTAATATACCATTTAAATGAACACTTTATACTCCTTTATCACTTTTGGTATACTCCAATAATAATTCTAAGATACTCCAATGCGATATGATTGAAAAACTTTTATCATAGTTCTTTATTTTTTTGCTACTTACACTTTTCTACATGTAAAAGGAATATATAAACAAATTATGCTATAAAGGGTGGACTTTAATGAATTTTTTCATGGAACTCACTTTGAAGTATCTTATAATCAGTATTAGAGTATACTCACAAGGATAAAGAGGTATAACAACATTATTTAAACAGTATACTGGAGGTGGGAGTACGTACACCCAGGAGTATGAAATCATTTTCCTATATATATATATATATAAAAGTGTGAACATAAGATTTTTATTTAATTGTACTCAAAACAAAAAGAAGCCTTCACAACTATCTCAGAACAATAATTGTTGGAGATAAAGCATGCCAACATGTAGGCAATCAATTTTGGCAATAAGCCTATGTAGGAAGATATGCATCTACGTGTATCAATGAACCAGACACAACACACTCATACTTCAATACATTCAAACAAGAGAAGCCTTCGCAAGTCGCAACCACCTCAGGTCAGTCTTGGATTTCTATACATGCTTCCAATATCCCTGTGAGGTATCCCTAGCAAATGCTGGAGATAGAGCATGTCAGCATATGGGCAAGCGGTTTTTGGCAGCCAGTCCGCGTTGGAGGACAGCTGTTGTGCACAACACGCATGCCAATGTGTGGAACGGGGCACTTAAGTAGTTGTACATGAATAATTGGATAAAAAAAATTGTTCAGATCTTCTGGAAATACCGTTCGAAAACACCGTATCGATTTTTCACTGTAGCAAATATTGTAACAACACACTGTTAGATGATCCGAACAGTTCGTTGGCTCGATCGAACGATACTGAAGACCGAGAACTGCTTAAGTTGCGGTCCTCGTGATGACTGTAGGGGAACCCTTTCCCAATATGTGATACCAGTAGGAGTACGTGCCAACACACACTTCTACTCTAGCTTTTCTTCCATGAGCGCATGCGTGTGAAACAGAAAAGGCACAGGGTGAAGCAGGGGCGGATCAATAGTATTATCCTAAGTTGCCCCGCTATGTGATACCGATATGGAAATACAAATATGACATATACAATGTTTCTCAAAAATAAGGATATCTAATTCGTCGACATAATGATGAGTATATACGTGTTTAAAAATAGACAAACCAACTGCCGCCACGCTTCCTTAGGCATCAAACTAGATTAACCAAAGCCATAGTGTCCTACTCTTTTATTATCTAAACAAGAGATAAGTTTGTCACAATCAAACTAGCTTCTTGTTTCGAGAGATATATAGGACTAGAGCAGTAGTCGAGTCTCCCTGTAAAGCATTGGTATTCCCTAGAAACTAGCTAACAGCAATTTAACTCGTGTGCCCCATCTAAATCCCGAACAGTCCTTACTAATTTAGGGCCAACTAGAACTCCGATCGATCATCAGTTTAATAACACCAGCTACGAGGACAGAGGAGAATTAACATCAAGAACCAGCTACTAAACATTAAACAACCACGGCCTCGGCTTGCAGGCTTGCTGCCGTGTCGACGCCCGCGAGACGCAGCAGGCCGCGGCCTAGAGCGCCATTGCACACGACGCCCGGCCCCGCGCTTGCTAGCTAGCTGCCGTTGTTGCAACTCGCACGCGCCCTCTCCGCCGCACGCCCATGCGCCATATCCGCCTCTGCTTCTCGCCGGCTCGCCGGAGCCGGCGCCGACTGGCTGCCCGTAACCTCAGGTCTCGCGCCGTCGCTAATCGCTAGGGTTAGTCCAGAGAATGAGAGAGAGAGAGAGCTCACGTCATTTGTCTCATCCTTAGTGGGCTGCAGGATTTGAGAGAGAATCAATAAGATCCTGTCATTCCTTCGGGATGTTGTTGCCCTAGGGAAGGGAATAAATATAGGGAAGGGAATGAGTAAAGGGAAAACAATAAAGAGAAATCGTTGGAGATAGTCTTAGTGGGCTGCAGTGCCGTTCGATCCTGTCATTCGGTGGGCCCTAGGGCAAAACAGTAGTAAAAGGACCATTAATAAACGTATCCAATACTTCCTGGGTCATATAGGTGTAATTAATTTTTTTAAATTTTGGCTAATAATATATTTTTAAATATTTAAATTAGATACATCAAAATCATATATGTAGATTTATTTCGAAAAGTATTTTTATAATATTATAATTCATTGGGTTTTATAAATATATTATAATAAAAATTAGTGGTCAAAGTTGTGTTTTGAAGACGTGTCGATATCTAAAACGATAACTATTTGTGATCGGAGGGAGTGGTTGTTAAACAATATATTTTTATATAGTTAACTAGCCGTGAACTTATATATCTGTAAATGCTATATATTAAGGGCATATTTAAAACGGAGATTCCAGAGAAGATCAATGTTCAATCACGCATTCCGAATGGAGCCTAAAGATGATTTTAGCGTAAAAAAAATCATAAAAATCATGAGTTCTAAAGGTTAACTATCTAACCAGCTACTTAGAAGTGCAATAGAAATATCATAAACTTACCCTTAAAAAACATAATGAACTAGCATTTCCACTAACTAAAGAATTTGTAACATGAAAATTAATGAGGAACCAAATAAGAATGTTAGAAAAATTGCATTAGCCTCAATTATAACCACGTTAGAATAATAATACCGTAGATTCATGGCCACAACAGTGACTATGAAAATTAATGATGAACCAACTATGAAAGGAAAGTTTGATTTTTCCATAACTTTAAGTACTACTAGCCAAGGTCACGCGCTACGCTGCGTCGTGCAAAATTTAGGTGCGTGACGCTGCGACGTGTGAAATTTGGGAAATTCGGTCGTGTGACGCTGCGCCTTGCGAAATTTGGTCCGACGGATATTTCTGGAGAAAAAACGCGTAACTACGGTTTCTTGTTTTTTTAATAAAAAAATGGGCTGCTAGGAGTAGTCACCGAATTTGTGGATTTTTTTAGGAGAAAACCGCGGAGGGATTTAAATGTCATTTATTTTTTTTGTGTAAAAAGGGTCGGCACGACCCGTCGGTTAATTTGTGGACTCCTATAAACCTTCAGCGAATCTGTGTTTTTTTAGGAGAAAACCGTGGACGTATTTTTTGTTTTTTCGGTTCAATTTTGAAAAAAAAACGATTTAAACATCATTTAGTTTATTTGCGTAAAAACGGGTCGATAGGACCCGTCGGCTAATCTGTAGACTGCTATAAACTTTCGACAAATCTGTATTTTTTTAGGGAGAAAACCGCGCTGTGCGAAATTTGGTCCGATGGATATTTCTGAAAAAAACGCGTAACTACGGTTTCCTGTTTTTTTAATAAAAAAAATGGGCTGCTAGGAGCCGTCGGCGAATTTGTGAATTTTTTTGGAGAAAACCGCGAAGGGATTTAAACATCATTTAATTTTTTTTGCATAATAATGGGTCGGCACGACCCGTCGATTAATTTGTGGACTGCTATAAACCTTTAGCGAATTTGTGTTTTTTTGGAGAAAACCGTGGACGTATTTTTTGTTTTTTCGATCTATTTTGCAAAAAAACGATTTAAACACCATTTAGTTTTGTTGCTTAAAAATGGGTCCGTAGCAAGATTTACATTTTCGTTTTGAGTTCGAAAATCGCCACTTGCTCGGCACCGATTTTTCGCGAAAACCGACCGAAATTCGGTAAAAACCGATCGGTTTATAAAGTCAACAGATATCACCGCTTAATTTTTAAAAATGTACGTATCTGATAATAATCTAAAAATTTTACATAATCATTAGGATTGCCTCAGGATTGTACAAAAAAAATTTCAAAATTTTTTGACACTGTTTGCTAAATTTCTTCAAATTTTTTTAATTTACTATTCATCTGATCGGTTTTCCGAACGGTTTTAATTGCCAAACCGGCTCGGCACGGTCGGTTTTCGCTCGTCGGCATTTTAAACCCGGTCGATAGGACCCATCGGCTAATCTGTAGACTGTTATAAACCTTCGGCACATCTGTATTTTTTTGGGAGAAAATTGCGTCCATTGTGAAAAGAAACGATTTAAACGACATTTAGTTTTTGCGTAAAAATAGGTTGGTAGGACCCGTCGGCTAATCTGTGAACTGCTATAAACATTCGGCGAATCTTTGTTTTTTTTCTTTGGGAGAAATCTTCGGATGTATTTTTTGTTTTTTTGTGTAAAACGATTTAAACGACATTTAGTTTTTGCGTAAAAATAGGTCGATAGGACCCGTCAGCTAATCTGTGAACTGCTATAAACCTTCGGCGAATATGTATTTTTTTCTTTTGGAGAAATCCTCGGACGTATTTTTTGTTTTTTTTGTGTCCATTCTGAAAAAAAACACCGAGAGGAGGGTCAGATCTTCTAAAAACTTTCAGAGGACTTGAATGTAAACCGCAGAGGGACCTAAATGTAATTTTACCTTTTTCGGATCCTTTTTGTTAAAACTGTTCGAAGGACCTAAACGTGATTTCGGATTTTTCAGAGGAGCATTTCGCGCATGAGCTGAGGTGGCGCACTTGGAAGCCGGCTAAATCTCAGCGCTATAATATATAGTATATATTGTACAAGAGGTGTACGTTAGACATTTGCAATTAGCGGATCCACCCCTACACGCGTACCGGTGTTACTCAAACAATTGTGTCTAAAAAAATTTACTGAATCAGATACCTAGAATCTGAGTCGGATTTCGACACATGTGTCTAATTCCAAATAATATTTCCTGTATAAAAAAATTGCCGAATCAAACACCCCGAATCCGAGTCAGATTCTTACTCTTGTGTCCATGTCCAAGTAACACTGCCTCACTCATGCTCGTGGACTCACGACACAATGAGCCGACTCTTCTCCATCTCTGGTACGGTGATGCTCACAACAAATGGTAGGGGATGGGGGTCACCGTCGGTGGGTACCTCGGACGGCCGCCTAGGGTTGCCCTATTGCTGGGTCGGCCTCTGAAGAACCCCTCATGAGTTGCTAGCTTGTATAAGGTCAAGGATGCCGACTAGAGGGGGTGAATAGGCGGTATTAAATTCTACTCTCTAGATACACGCTCTATTTATCCACTATGTCAAAACCTTAAAGATAATTAATTTGGAAGCGATAAACTACGATTTTGACAATTAAGACCTAAAACAACTAGGCTCACTAAGTGCACTAACTAAATATGTCTCTAACAATAATTTGCAACCTTAAAGACAATCAAGCAATCTTAAAGACAATCAAACAATCAATCAAATTAATATTATGAATATAAATTGTTTGAATGTAAATTAGCACAAGAAAGCAAACCACAAGGAGACACAATACTTTTTACCGTGGTGTTCGGAGACTTGTCGGTCTCCCCTAATCCACGTTGAGGTAAGCCCAAACGAATTGGACCGGCTCCACGAATTGAGCACCCACCTCAAATCCACTAGTAGTAGCTCCTTTTCCCTCCTGGGTAGGCGAGCTCCAACCTTCACAAACTTTGCTGGGGCTTCTCACAACCTCTGTTGAGAGCTCCCGTGCACGACGCCACTAAGCCGTCTAGGTGTCAGCAAATACCAAGAGTAAAAAGTCAAGCCCTCTAGCTTGAACTTCACATATTGCAACACATGTACTAGGATTCTCCTCAAGTGCAACACATACACAAGAGGCTCTCAATCATCTCCTAATTGCAACACATGCAATTAGAGGCTCACACTAGCTCAAGAAGCAAATGGGAGAGAGCAACACATGCACACAACTCCCACACACTCACAATAACTCCAACAACCAGCACATGCCCTCCAAGGCCTCCTTTTATAGCCTCTAAGCCAAAATTAGCCGTTAGAGGCAAAATTTGAAAAAACTCAGCAAATCCGGTGCTACCGCCCAACTAGGCCTGGTAGCACCGGCCTACAGGCCAACGGCTAGAAAAATAGCCGTTGTGCAGAACTTCCGGTAGCACCGGCCTCCACCTCGGTAGCACCGGCCTTGAGTCGACCGCAAAAACACACCTCTCTAGATTTTTCACACCGGCCAGAGGGCGTAGCACCGGCCCAGCGGTGCTACCGGCCAACTAGGGGCGGTATGACCGGCCTCCCAGATCAGAAACAGATTTTTCCAAAGATATTTTCTTTTCGAATCAAACATTAATAATGATTGATTCTTCGAGCCATGTGATGATCAACACATAATCAAGAAATTTGCAAAAACACATTTGCAAATCCAATTCACATTCTCCAAAGAATCACATTAAGCATAACTTATTTGCAAAACACATTTGTAAATAAACCAAGAACCTATGAGATCAAACCATTAGCTATGTAAGGATCAACACATAATCCCGACACTTTGCAAAACATATTTGCAAATGCCAACACATGCTTTAGGATCGAAACCCATAACCTCTAGCTTATTTGCAAAACACATTTGCAAATAACAAATCAACACTTAGCAAAAATACATTTTGAAAACAAAAAGCATAAACGTCTCTTAGCCCTGTGATGACAACACATGATCAAGTCACAAGCTAAGTCTCCAATGCATGAGCTTTCTATTTGCAACACATGCAAATACATAGCTCCATGCAAACAACAAACATTTAAAACCAAATGATTGAGCTCTCTTTTCTTCAACTAATGCAAATCTTAGCTCCAAGCAAACCACAAATCGAACTTAAGTGCATGAGCTCTCTATTTGCAACACATGCAAATCTCTAGATCCATGCAACCACTTTAAACCAAAATGCTTGAGCTCTCTCCTTTTGCAACACATGTAAAACTTAGCTCCAAGTAATATCAAAACAAATTGAGAATTCAAATAAGAAGCAAGCATAAGCTTCTCCTATTTGCAACACATGCAAATCAAAGCATCATGCAAAAACTAATACACGAGCTTCACCCATTCGCAACACATGCCAAATGGTTAGCTCCATGCAAAATCCAAATAAGAGAGTGAGCTAGAGTGAACCGGATTGAGTTCATCAACACATAATGAAGTTTAAGCTAAATGACTCAACCCCTCTTAATAGTACGACATCCTAACTAGCAACCCGGCCTCCCATCCAAACACCGAGATTGGTAAAAAACTAGTAACACATCCTTAGCCCTAGCTAGTTATACTTTTGCCTCTAGCGATCCACTTAGAGCTTCTATGATATCCAATCATCTTTCTCCAAGATCGAATCTTCTTCTTCTTATTCATCAATACACAATGAACCTTCTCTGGCTCTTCTCTTTACTTCGGGATCACCTCTTGAAGCTCATCAACACATGATGACTTCTCGTTCCCGATTCTTTTATTTATCTTGAACTCAACCTACTTCATAACTAATGGAAGATAGTTAGTCCACCAAACACGATTGTCTCAATCACCATTTGCACTCCATTAACACATAATAGATGCCTTCAAGATCAATTGAGCACGACCAAATCAATTTGAATGATTTAAAAGTGTCTTGAGTACTTTGATGCAACTAATGCTTCATTATACTCAAGAACTTTTTGTTTATCCTTAATCAACAAAGAGACACCATCAACACATGATGAAATGTTCTTTGATTGATTGAAAGACAACCAAACTCAATTTAAACTTCATTTAAATTGACATGAGTATATATAACTGCACAAGTTTCATATATTCAATATGATGGGTTAGTAGTGATCTAAATATGTTTGAGTGATGAAAAGAGATCAATACATTTGGACTATCAACTATAGAACAAACTCCATTAAGTATGTGCATATAACTAATTGAACATGGAATCAATATGAACATAATCAATTTTAGATTGCATATGAGTTTATCCTATATTAACATGAGTATACTACAACTACACAAGTTATATATACTCAAAAGATTGTTTCAAAGTCTTGATCCTTTATATTATTATATGGCAAGAGGACATGGATCAATACAATTGAAACATCAAGTTAAATTATCAACTCCCCTAAATGTGTGCATTTATGTATATATAGATTTGGAAATATAATGCACATATTTAGACTAAGGTAATGAAAGAGTTCATCTTTTAACTTAATCATAAGTATGCATTAAGACAATAGAGTGAATACGAGTGCATACCTTAGGTTTTCCATTTTTCATCCAAATTTGAGACTAATAAGAATAAAGCTCAATAACCATGTTAGCCTCATAATGATTAAATTTGTCTTTAAACAATGATTAAGCATTAATCTAAAATCAATCACTAAAATCAATGGAGCTTGAACTTACAGCTTGCTAGGACCAGCTTGTTGTACCAGTTGTTGATGCATAACAAAAAAAAACTTACATAATTGCATTTCATGTTGATGCATAACAAAAAAAACTTACATAATTGCATTTCATTGCATCGCTGGAGAGTGAAAGAAAGAAGAGGAGGGAGAGAGAGAAAGTGAGAGAGAAGCTTTGCCTTATTTAGGGCTCATTCGGTAGAACTCCGGCTCTCGGATTCTTGTTCGGAGGAGCCGGAGCTCTACCGAACGCTCTCAGCTCCCCACCGCGAATTCTCGGATCTGATTGGAGTGATTCTCCAAAATGCACGCGAGGCAAGGAGCAGCCTCGAGCCTGCTCCCCGCGTGCATCGCCTCTCCGTCTCAAGCGCTTCGCCTCCAAGCCTCGCGCCTCGCCTCCAAGCCACGAGCGCCGCCGAGCCGGGCACTGCCTCCCCGACTTGAGCCCTCCATTCTCGACTCGAGCGCCGCCACCTCGAGCCCTCTGTCCCTGACTCGACCTCGCTGGGCCCTGCCTCAAGCCCTCTGTCCCTGACTCAAGCGCCGCCGCCTCGAGCCCTTCATCCCCGACTTGACCTCGCCGGGCCCCGCCTTGAGCCCTCCGTCCCCGACTCGAACGCCATCGAGCCCCACCTCGAGCCCTCCGTCCCCTACTCGAGCTCCGCCGAGCCGAGCCCCGCCTCGAGCCCGCCTGCGCCGTCGAGCTGGATCAAGCCGAGCCCACCTGCTCCGTCGAGCCCACGACGAGTGCAGCCCAGGTACGGTTCCCCTCTCTTCCTTCTCTCCCGAATCCCCTCTTTTAAGAATCTGGAGCCAAATAGTTAGCCGAACACTTTCAGGAACTACTCCTGATTCCTCTGAAAATCAGAATCAGGAGGAGTCAGAGCAAAATTTGAGAGGAGCAAGAGATGGAGCACTACCGAACGAGCCCTTAGCCCTATTGCATATTTTTTCTCTCTCTCTCTCTTTTAGCCTTCTCTCGAATGAAATTGTAAATCTAGTCCTCTTCTCAACCACAGAAACACCGATAGACGATATATATCGCCTATCATGCTCTCGTGCCGTAGTAGGTCGCCAGCACTGTACCCACCACGCGCAGACGAGCTAATGTGATACTCAAACTCGACAGGACAAGGTAGCGTGGTACCCGAGCTTGGCAGCACGGGTACCGCAGTGCTTTGTCTCAGTAAGCACCTGCCACGGTAGCCGAGCTCGATAAGTATCTACCGAGGTAGAGGAGTGCAATAAGTGATACGTATCGGTTTATAGTGCTTTTGCAATCGAGAAATGACTAAATTTATAATTTAGTTTAAGGCAGAATCAAAAGTGAAAAAGGAATACGCAAGACGGGCAAATATACCGAGGCTTAAGAGAAAGAGGGGCATCAATGGTAGTGGCAGACCGTGGCACACCAATTAGAGTGGCCCGACGATGGTGTTTGTGGAAGGGCCCCAGCATTCTCAATTCCCAAAGCTGTCCATTCTCCCATGACCATTTTGCCCCTATGAACGTTTTACTGGACTGCCCCCTAGCCAACGTCTTCGCAGTCATGCCATGGAAACGGAGGTTCAAACTCAAATTGGCGCAGGCGCAGCTAGCGAGGATGGATTTTCAGGTAGTACTGGCTACGTATCATGTCGGATGGCCAGGTCATTTAGGGTGTGTTTGGTAGGGCTTTAACTTTATTAGATCCGTGAGATTTGGTGGAGTTAGGTATTTTTAACTTCATTAGATCTCTAGAGTTGGATCTGTGAGTATATTAAGAGTGTTTAGATGGATCATCTTTTCAAATTTTAGGCCAAAAATATAAACTTGATTCACTTTATTTTAGTTTACAAATTTCAGATCTCAAGTGAAGCTGAGATCGGTAACTCTACCAAACAGACCCTTAATCGAACAACCATACCAAAAATCAGAATCTTGCATCGAGCCATCAGTCCCGTTAGATCGGAAAATAGCTTCATGCAGCTGCGTAGGCACTCTGTCCTGTCGATACTCGATATATACAGTTTCGTAAGGCGATGCAACGAAGACGAGTAAAACTCGGTTGTGCTAACCATCTGAGTGTACAGAGTGTATTGTGCAAGAAAAGCTTTTCCTCCTTTGATATATGCATTTTTCTTTCTTATTTTCTTGAGCTAGCAAGTGGTACTATTGAGCTATGATGCATCGATGCTAAGCTGTTGTGCCGATATCAAACAATAGCACCGAAACTTCTCTGATACGCATCTAGGAAGTACTGTCTACAGTAAAAAAAGACGATTGTTTTACCATCAAAATTTCTAAACTTTAAATATCAATATCTTTTTAAATATTTAGATTGTATATATAAAAGTCATGTGGGTATTATGTTTTTTGAACCGCGCCATATGTCAACTCGGCATTCCATTGTGACTGGAGGGAGTACTGGAGTAGTATCTAAGTAGTGCTTAACTCTAAGCAGTATCTATCAATAATCTCTTATATATTATTTACATTTTGAGCATGCATATTCCTGTATCGCCGCATCAGTAATTCTCAATAAACTATTATATATTATTTACATTTTGAGCATATATATCATACTTGTCAATACCATTCCAAGGTCATACCGATTTAGCTCTTAGAAATTGTATTACATTCTGATAGCGTGTCATACTGATGTACCGTTCTGGGGTTTAATATAATAATATATATTTATAAGTGTGTATATATATATATATATATATATATATATATATGTTTACTTATATGCACACCAAATTGTAGTTGTGATATTACTCCAAATATATAGGAGAAGAATCCAATATGAGATAATTCAATGAGTTTAAATAGATGGTAATTATCAATTCCACTGGTATAGTCGGTAATAAGCCAATATGGCTGTTATTGACTAATATCGGACTATTATGGCCGTTATTGACAGATATAGATGGCGATACGAAGCGCAAGGCTGCTTTGTACCATTAATTTTTAGGTCGTGAAATGATACATACGACCGGAACAAATATAGTATTGATAAGTTTGATATATATTCTTGTATCACCGTATTGGTGATTCTTGAGAAACGGCATATCTTTGTATCACTGTACTCGGTATTATGTGTCGTGACCGGTAGGTTTAGAGAATATACTTGAGCAAGTGATTCCGATAGATACTCATAATTTACCCACCTGAATGGTACTCCAGTTCATATGCAGCCAATGTAAATGTATCAGAGGTGAGGTGTAAGGCTTTTAGGGTAGGAGACATGGATGTACTTGGAGTCAACGGTGCTAACACGCCACAGCACTTATTGTAGTGTGGTAGACTGGTAGGTCACTGCAAAGTAAAATTAGAGTGAGGTGCAATTAAGGAAACCAAGCTAGGACAAGGGGGAGAGAATGCCAATGGAGGAGGAGGAGGAGGTGGTGGTGGTGGTGGTGGAGGAGATGGTGGTAGGGAGTGGCATGCAGTAGGCCATAGTGCAGGTGTAGGAGGGGGTGAAACATGGCGCTGTCGGTGGGCATGGGCTTCTTTCATCTCTCTCCACCTCAAATCACCTTCACCACCACTATGGGATAGACTCCTCCAAACCCATCCTAGCTGCTTTCTCTCTCTCTCCTGTCACCTCCCCCAAGCTCTTGTTCTCTTCACCCTCCCCATCTTGTCTCTCTTCCTCTTGCTTGGCCTTCTTCTTTCTTTCAGGATGCATAGATGGATGGATGTATGGATAGATAAGATAGCTAGCTAGCTCGCTCTCAAGGAAACATTCCTCCACTTTATGCCATATTATTATTATTATTATTATTATTGCTGTTGTTATTAACATCACTAACCAACCATACTACCAAGTACCAACCATCCTTCGTTACTATCTAGCTAACCAAGCAATCAATCCGCCTCTCCTTGCCTCTTTCCCCCTTGAGGCCAACACCAAGCCCCTCCTACCTCAAACCTAGAACTATAAGTTAGTAGAACACAACCCCACAACCCACTCCCAAAAAGAAGAAGGAATCATCCCAATAGCACCCACCAAACCCCAAGCTCTCCAAAGCTAGCCAAGCCAAACCCCATGGAGTACAAGAGATCATTGCATGTGGAGGAGGAGGAGGAGGAGGAAGAGGAAGACGATGAGGAGGAAGAAGAGGAGGAGATCAAAGGCCACCACTATGCAGCGGCGGCGGCCACCGGCGCTCCGCAGCAGCTGCACCCCCAGGTTCTTGGCTCGTCTGCTTCCTCCCCTTCCTCCTTGATGGAGTCTGCCGCCTTGTCGAGGCCCCTCCTGCCTCCCGACTCCTCCCTCTTCTCCCCGCCGCCGCCGTCTCCCACCTTCCTGTCACCGCACCGCCACCTCCATCCGAGAAGGGCGGAGAGGGAGAGGGAGAGGGCGGTGGACGCGGCTGTGGAGGCCCAGCACCAGCTCCAGCGCCAACGCCATCAAGAACCGCCCAGAAATGGCATTCTTGGTGGAGGTGCCACGCCTCCCCCGGCCTCTACGCTTGCCCTCCTCACAGGTGGCGGTGGTGGTGCCGTGGGGGCGGCGCCCTGGAGGTACAAGGAGTGCCTGCGGAACCACGCGGCGCGGCTGGGCGCGCACGTGCTCGACGGCTGCGGCGAGTTCATGCCGTCCACCGGCGACGGGGCCGCCGTGCTGTCCTGCGCCGCATGCAGCTGCCACCGTAGCTTCCACCGCCGCGAGGCGGTGGTCGCCTCTCTCTCGCCCTCCCCCGCTGCCGTCGCCGCTGCGGCGGTGTCCCCCTCGGCGACCCCAACCGGCGGCAACTCCTCCCGGCTCATGCCGCTCCGCCTGGCGGCCCCGCCGCACATGCAGAAGCGCCCGCCCATCCCGGCGTCCCCGTCGTCCGCCCCCGCAGCGCTGGCCGAGTCCTCTAGCGACGAGCTGCGCCGGCCGCTGCCCCCTCCTCCTCACGCGCTGGCGGCCGTGGCATCGGCCTCCGCACCGCCGGCGCCGAGCAAGAAGCGATTCCGGACCAAGTTCACGGCGGAGCAGAAGGAGCGAATGCGGGAGTTCGCGCACCGCGTGGGTTGGCGCATCCACAAACCCGACGCCGGCGCCGTCGACGCCTTCTGCGCCCAGGTCGGCGTCTCCCGCCGCGTCCTCAAGGTGTGGATGCACAACAACAAGCACCTCGCCAAGACCCCGCCCCCATCCTCTCAGCCACCGCCGCCACTCCGCCATGACCCTCCTCCTCCTCCTCCTCCTCCTCGTCCTGACCACGACCACCCACTACAACACCATCTGCAGCAGCAGCAGCATGGTGCATGAGTGAGTAGCAGCAGTACAATGCGAGAGGATGCATTAGCTGTTAGCTTTTCCTTAGCTTTTTTTTTTCTGTTCTCCTGTGTAATTTCAGTAACCTCCTTGTTAAGTGTTAACTCATGCAGCAGAGCAGCAGTTACTTAGGGAGTAGTAATGTGAGGTAATCTGAGGCATGCATCCTTCCTCTTTCTCCTTGCTTTGTTTGATAAACATGATTAGGTTAGCATGATGAGAGCCAAATGATTCCTGCTTCTGCCTACTACATGATTTTAGGGCCCCTCTCTCTCTCTCTCTCTCTCTCTCTCTCTCTCTCTCTCTCTCTGCTGGTGCATGCGCGGCTGTGTTTGTATGCATGTAGTTGCAGACTTGCATTTGTTGATGCAATGGCAATGCACTCTTGGCTTGGGCACTCTCTCCTTGCTTTTGACTTTTGCCTTTTGGGCTTGTTGGATTCCTTTTGGCAGGGTGTATTATGCTGTGCTTGCTGCATGCATTGGGGTTTAGTTCGGTCCTTCGGTTAGGGGTCCCTTTGTTGGGAATGTACTTAGGCATGGGGGTTTGTCATTTGGTGTGCAAAGTACCATTAGGGGGTCATTAAAGGGGGGTTTGTTTCTGGCTTCTAAGCTTCTGTGCTAGCTTTCTGTCCTGAGGGGGTGGGGCCATCTCCCCTGCTTGCTGATAACTCCCTTTCTTAAGAGCTTTTGCAGCCTTTTTCGGGGGGCAATTTTGTTTGAGCTGCTTCTAGCCTCCTGCCAAAGCTGTGTTTTTTTTTATTTCTCTCTCTTTGGTGGTCTTGTGCTGGTTGGACTTTGGCCAGACGGCAGGTGCATGTGAGAGTGGGCTGTTGTGTCAGAAACTGATCAAAGAGAAAGAAGCCCTGTGTTTGAGTGTGTATGTTGGATGTATGGCAATGCAAAGTGAATGATGATATGTACATGTCGGCAATTGAAGGCTTGGATTGGAGCCATTCAACTATGCATTTGATGTGGTAAGGAGAAAGATGAGTTTTTGGTAATGACACTTTATCTTATTGTTTGTTTTATGCCACCAACATGATGATATATATTGTTGTTTCTGTCTCCATAAGTCAATTCTGAATGGGGAGTATCTTGCATGACATGTTCAAGTGTCTCTTTGAAGTGAAAGATTGATCGTGAGTTGCATTTTTGCACAAATATATGCTCAAATTTTATAGCTGGTGCATGAATCTAATATTTTATGCCGCCATTCAGATAACACTTCGAACTTAAAATTTGATGTACCGGGGGGAGGGCTTCTGAAGGTCTTGCCTTGTTATTGTCAGCGGTAGCGGCCATGACAACAAACTGATGAGACTAATAAATATGATCCCGAAATCTGCAGGCACTGTGTACTTACTTATAGTTCAGCTTTGATGGTTCCAAATGAGAGATTTCAGAACAACAGTAAGTTCCTAAAGATGTGTGAGACCAAGTTAAATTTATTTGATCGGAAACTACATTTATATGAACTATCATTGATACTGGGGGACCAGACTGTGATGGTACTGTTGTGTTCTTTACTCTCTGTAGTTTTGGTTTATCTTTCAGTTGCATCTGGCTACGAAGGAAATAAAGTAACTAATTATAAAACACAATTATCAGCTCTAGAGAACCCATGTTGCCCAAGTTTCTGTTTTTGCACTGTTAATCCAGATTCCAGAGTAACTATACTTGTTCTGAATTTGAGATGTACATTGTTCCGAGTTTCTGATGGGAAAAGTCAGTGCAATGGGAACACCAGAAAACAAGATGGTTCCAGTCGAGAGACCGGAAATGAGTTGCGACGCATAAATAGACCAAAGTTACCGTCACTCCATACACAGACGCCTTGCAGGTCAACTGGTCAAGTTTAACCACAAACTCCACATCACGAAACTTCAAGTCTTTAGCACAAACAAGAGTACGGAGGGCATGGCCCCCTACGCTACATTACTTCCTATTAATACACACGATTTAACCATGTTGATAAGTAAAAAAACTAGCATTTAACGCATGTTATCACATTTCTACCATATGGCCTTCTGTATGAAAATTTCTAGCTCCTGGGATTGACAGACAGACTAGAACATGGGACTCAAAAAAAAAAACAGAGAGCAAACCTAGATGGACAAATTAGCTGAACTACTTTCAGTCAGAAATGTTATTCACCATACGATTATATCCACCTATTCGCCTGTCCGTCGGGCAGCAACTCGGGCTAAATTTGCTACAGGCAAGCACATCGAAAAAAATTGACGGGAAGAAACTAGTGACATTCAAGATTTTCTGTCTCCAGTGTAATTCGAAATATCGACTACTATGGAAGTCAGTGGCACCCAATTTTATCTCACTACCGTACCTCATCAAAGAACACATGAAGATAGTCGATCTGAAAAATTGTAGCTTTCAGATAAATCTACAACAATGCTCAAGTCGTAGCCTCAGAAGCAAGCTTGATGCGCTGGTGATGCTTAGCCACTTTGTAGTCAACTATCTCCGTAAACAACTGGGGATCCAATATGCAGTCAGGACGGCCGTAAACAGCAGCTTGCACACTGACCATCAGCTTATCAATCTCTCTGCCAGAGAAGCCATTGATCTTCCGTGCAGCCTTCCTGAGCAGATCATCAGTTGTGTCCTTAACATGTATCTTCTGCTGCTGCTTGTTCAACAATGAACCCCAGGAAGAGCTTTTGCTATCTTCCTTAAGCATATAGTGGGTCAAGTATAACCTGAGCAGCTGAAACCGCTCCTCCTCCCCAGGTAGTGGGAACTCGATACGGTCAGTAATAGCAGCATCAAGATCACCAGGTTGGTTTGTTGCAAGGACAAGGACGATATATCCCTTGACTGGTCACCCGTTTGAAACAGTAGTGCATTGAGAGCACTCCGCTGAGCTTCGCTCATATGGGTACTGTTGCGCCTAGTAAATTGAAGAAAAAACAAGAGATTAAGGGAGACAGATGGAAATTGATGTATTGATGTTATTGCACACCTACCATATAAGATGAATGAAATTACAAGTTTAAGTTTGTTGCTTGGGTCGTAACTAAGCTGGGCTCAGAAAATAAACTTTGTTTAAATTCAGCAGCTGAAAACCCTGGTAACAGAATTTGAATTTACCTTTAGGCTCAAAATTACTTCAATCAAAGCTTGAGAATTGAGGAAATGTGCTCAAGATCAGCTCATTTACATATTACAGTTAATTAAAAAAGTTACTAGTAGTCAAAGACTGAATGTCAAATTGCAAACTTACTCACACAAGAATGCATCAGCCTCATCAATGAAAAGAAGCATGCCTTATTTGGACTTCTTAGCCCAGTCAATTATTTGATGGATCTTGGTAACAGCTTCTGATCCTAAGGGTGCAACATCTCCTGTCATCATCGCATAATCCAGGCCCTGTGGTGGAGGGTACAACGGTGTGAGTATTAATAGATACCTGAAAGTCTGCTCATGCATAAAATATTTAAATATCTTCAATATCAAAATGAATTCACAGTAGTCCCCTGTCAAAGACAAACGGATCCCGCTAGTCAAAATCCAAAAACTTATAATGTTTGACAAGGGAACATCCACCAATATTACTCTTATTGAACTGAACCATTCTTCAACCTTAAAGTGATCAACAAAAAAATCAAAGGATAAATGGTACAGAGTTACACACTTTAGATTCAGTGATTCAGTCTCAAAGCATATATTTATAATAAAGAAAATTGTCATATAACTGAAGTTGATGGACGAATGTATTTATAGTCTGTGGTTTTGAAAATACTGAACAGTCCCACCAACAGACAAGGTTCTTTGCAAAAGAGGATGGTAAAATAGAAATTAGATCTATTGAAAACTTACAGATTTGCGAGCCATCTCCCTAGCTATTAAAGTTTTCCCAGTTCCAGGAGGTCCATAGAACAACATGTCACAGAATGGTGCATCATGAGACTTTGTATTTGCAATTGCTCATGCAAGATGTTCAATCCTCCGCTTGAGTGAAGGGTGAAGAATAACATTCTCAAAGCTCGCCCCTCCCAACAGAGATGTGAAGCTAGGTTTAAGAGCCTTAAATCCTGACAATGGAAACTTTGGCATTGATGATTCACGGATCAGTGAAGGCTGACCCAAGATTCTATTGACGTAACCCCACGTAACCCTGGCTCCTTCCCTGAGTGTAAAGCAAATAAGACCATCACATATTCACATGTCTGTTATCATTGTTCGTGAAAAGGGAAAAGATACAGTCCTTGTTTGTGGTTTCCATATGATATCCAGACAAACCTAGTAGTATAAACTCCAGCAGCCAGTGCAGTAACCTAGTAGTATAAACTCCAGCAGCCAGTGCAGTAACTCCTCCAATAACCATTAGGGCACTCCCAATGCATGGTTTCTATAGTCATATCTAAAAACATCAACATCATCAATAAATAGTATAGATACTATCCCTCCAACCCTTTGTATCTTAGCACAAATATATAGAGAACATCAAATAAATATCATGCAAGACATAGAATGAAGTTGGATACAACCCTCCTCTTCCCTATGCATGTTTTTGTTGTATCTTCCTTTGTTTTGTGTGCCCAAGCTGTTTCTCATGCAAGAAATAGTTTCTCTCTCTTCTTTAATCCTCTCTCTATGTAAGCATTAATCCTACATGGCATGTTGAAGAAACTACTGACATAGGAGCATTGGGAGTGCCCTTAGTAGTTTACTCCTATCAGTCAACAGCATCCTAAACACACGTGCAATTTCACATCAGAATGGAATATCAAAATTACTGATAAAGTGACAATCATCATGATTTTCAGTGCATGCACAAATAAGAAAGGCTAAGCACTAATTTTGATTCGTCAAAAAAAGCGACAGAGTTTAGCGTAGAAAGACCAATGTGGTTTCACACAATATGATGTATTAGTTTTGACATGAGACCATAGTGCCTCTTACAGTAAAGAGTATGTAACTTCACCTGATGGCATTCAAATGATTGAACAAGTACCAGAAAGGGAAGGAATCCAACATAGTTACCAGAAATGCAGTTTGCCCGAGTCGTGGTACAGGATTTGGGTTCACGGTTCGCCACTTTTTCTTCCAATTTTCACTGTGAACACGAATCCCGTACCCTAAACCGGTTTGGGTTTGACGAATCCGGTTCGCGGTTCGCAGGGGTTTACAGTGAATCCGGTAACTATGGAATCCAAGCTGAAAATGCCAACACCAAACAATTTTTTGAAATTAATAAAAAAACATAGAATGATATAATACAGAAATAACACATTTTAGTTAAGCAGAATCCTATTCATTTAAGTACGAAGAAACACTCAACACAAGGGTGCTGATCAAATCATCAAATAATTGAAAATAACATGACTGGCCAAAATAGATATGTATAATTTCAATGAGTAACTGACAATATTTTGGCAGAATAAAAAGGACTGGCGGATTAACTTCATAAGAATTGCTACTAGCAAGAGGCATAAAAACCTTCGATATGTGAAAAAGTTGTATTTATTGCAGCAAGCCACTTTTCTCTTTCGCCATTCATGCATTCCAAAAGCATTCTTCTGTTGTAATCTTCTGACAGCTTTGCTTCAAGAGCACAAGCTTTAGCCTCTGCTAGAGCTTTAGCGTTGGCTGTATCGCGATCTATTTCAGCCTTTTCTTGACCAGTCTTCAGCGTTTATTCTAAAATCTTCTGTTCTGTCGCATGCCTAGCTTCTTCTTTCCTCACGGGCAGATGCCTCTTGCATCTTCACAAGTTCAGAATCTTGTCGCCTTTGCACTTCACGCTCTGCCTGTGAAAATAGGTGCTTGATTAAAACATGTGTTGCTGTTATACTTGTCATCCAAGGCACTAAAAGTAAAAGCACCAGCAAGCATATAGATATAAGCACTAAAGAAGGCCATTACAGGGGGGAAACTTCAATACCTGCATTCTTTTCCTAGCTAACTCGTAGTCATAGCATAACTTTTGTGCCTCTGCCATTGCTTCTTGTTCTATATTATTTCTGTATTCTTCACCTACCTTCTGTATCCTCTCCTGTAGATCACATATTAAGGATCAACAGAGAAACATGTGTAGATTGCCGGTCAATATACAAAAGCATCATAAAAGTTAGATGCAGCAGATGAAGAAAAAAAAACTTACAGAACACAAAAAAATCCACCTTTTATATTAACACGTTTTCCATTTATATTGTCACGAAGTTTCAAATTTGCAGTCCTTGCTATTCGCAAAGATCAAAGTAGATGTAAATCATTTACATGTCCACCACTAGGATATCTTCAAGCCTACAATGTTCTAAGGTGAGATTGGTAACTGGTATAATTTATTAAGCCGATTGATTATAGTGATGAAGTCGGATGCTCTTTGATTCTAGAGAAGTCATGAACTCACATACTCAATCAAGACAAAAATAGATAAAATTGGCTGTTACGTAAATTAAACTCCAGTAGTCTAACTTCGGAGTTGCGTGAACAAAAAAGCTTCTGGCACCGGGCATGTCCCGACTACCACATTGAGCACTATTTGCATCAACGAAGGGGAAACGGCATCAGTAACTCACGATTTCCTTGAACATCTAGTTGATGACGAACTGGACCATCTCGGCCGCCACCTCCGCGAGGCGCTTCGCCTCCTGCTTCCGCATCAGATCAAACAGCTGGAGCCAAACAAACAACCACAAGAAGGGCGTCAGGAGGGGCAGTTTCTCGGTTAAGGCAAAATAGCAAACACCTTGCCTGCTTGGCGTACGGCGAGTTGCTAATCTCCCGCAGCGCAATGGCCCCGTGCTCCAGGTACTTGGGGTCGAACCCGTGGGAGCTGGACGCGGCGGCGGGGGGAGGAGGTGCAGACTGGCGGCGGAAGAGGGAGACTCCGTCGGCATAGGCGACGTCTGCGAGGGATGCCTCCCCTATCGCCGCAGCGGCGATGGCGAAGGCCGCCGTCGCCGGCGAGCGGAGGCGGCGCATGGATAGGATCATAGGAGAAGGGAGAGAGTGGCCGGAAAAGGTTTTCGAGGGGTTTTGGCAAAGCGGCGATCGGAGGGGCAGAGAGTCATTAGCTTTCCTAGCCTCATCTAACTTTTTTTTTAACGTAATAACGTGATTATAAAAATAGCCTATTTTGACCGTGGAATAGGTGTCCGGAAACATGGCTTGTACCTACGTGACAAGCAGCTTGGAAGGAGGTAGGACTTGCCGCGGTGCCCGAACACGGTAGGTTTCTGCCATGCTGCCTCTAGCTCGGTAGCACCTGCCGCGTATGCGAGCGTGGTAGGTGACACGTGCTACCTGTTAACACTTCTGCGGTCGAGGAGGGGGATATTTTTGTAATTACGTTCGCATGAGGCCTAGATAGGAATTGCTATGTCGCGTATGTACAATGGATGGTAAAAAAAAAGATCCCATCGTCTATTCTTTTCTCGAGAGCCTTCCACCCAAAAGATCCCATCACTATGCTCAACACCACACTTCATCTACTTCTTTCTTCTCCATTCTCCATACGGTATCTTACTCGTCTATCCCTATCTACTAGTAGTACACATTTCTATCTACCTATAATACTCATCTCCTTCCTACTTCTCCTTTTTGATACTTTGCCTATGGTTGAAGCCCAACACCAGAGCGCTCACCCTCCCCCCTCCACCCACCCACTTTGCACTTGAAGAAATCCATGAGCCATGGACAGAGCTCGCATAGAGGTTTCTCTTTCCGTAGAGAGGCCAGAGTCCGTTGGACTTGTTGCCCCCATGATCGGATCTCGTCGGACTTGATGGGGACAAGGCAAGAAGATCTAGAGGTGAGCCATACTAGCCACGTTGTGCTAGATCTGAGCCCACCAGTGATGGGGTGGCTTGTCCCCATCCTTCTCTAATGTTGATCTCAAATGGTTATAATGCGTAAGTTGAGTTGTTGTAGTAGTTATTTTCAAGTGTTGCCGCATAAGATGTCAAAATATTGCAGATGTTCTGATGGTTATTTTGTTGTTGCAACAAGATCTAATTTTTGTTGCAATATGTTCTTGTATTTGTTGCCCTAATAGTTCAAATTTGTTGCACATTTTTATTATTGATTTTGTGTTTGTTGCACCTGGAACAAAGATTTATTGCAAGTTTAGGAGCTAATTGTTGCACTTTTAGGTTTTTTTTGTTGAACCGGATCTCATCCTCATCTATTCGCTCACCAAGCCTACACCTCCCGATCCCCATTTTTCATGGTCAGCTTCTCCCCCTCCGATGTCTCGTTAGTCTCTGACGACTGGAGCTAGTCGTTGTCGCAACCATGTTCCTCCCGCCCTTCCCTCTCTAGAACAGCATGGATAGTGTTAGGGATAGATGTACAGCAAAATAACTGGAGACAGGATTTAACTTGAAAAAATCCTTGCGAAAAAAACCCACAGGAAACAATCCACTATAATGCTTCCAGATTACAAGTACAGGGGGTTGGCTTATATAGCCAAAGAGTTCTAGTTGTAGAAGACTTGACTCCTAACAAACTATAGATAGAACCAATAGATATGGTAATTAGAGATATTGAGTTATCTCCAACAAACCTCCCCTTAACTCAAAATCTATAACGAAGTTGTTTCCGAAAAAAAACCCTAAGGTACTTAAGCACATGAATATAAGTGCGTTAAAAGTCCAAAAGACTACTGAACGAGGAATACTGGAACAGTCAAGCCAAACACTTGTAGTGCGAAAAATCACCAAGGGTATAAAAGACTGGAACGGTCTTGTCCAAATGCTTCTCATGAAGCGAGATTGAGCAAACCACCAGCAGGTCGAGAGAAAGACTGGAACAGTCAATTCAAACACACAACTGTAATAAAGCAGACGGAGAATCTGGGTCTTCAAGAATTCATAACCCCAGTAAAGTCTAAGTCTGTGCAACTGACCTCCTGAATCAAACACTCAATCATCAAACGGCATAAACCAAGACATCATCTGAGGTGCTGGGTAGATAGCAAAGAACACATAACATGGACTTTTGGAATGCTCCATCTGAAACATAAAATTCAGCAAACTGCATACTGAAAATCCATAATATGGTTGAAACTGCTCAAAAAATGTCAATATAAAGAAAACTCTCGTGCCATCAATGGAGTATAAATTGCAGTAGTCCTCTCATATCGAGCAAAGACAACAAAAAGAACGTTGTAGTATCCACGCAGAAACAAACTTCTTCTTGCACTTCAATACTTCATTTGAAATTGACATTGGAGCAAAACCTTCACTAGAAAAACTCAGAAGAGTACAATGCTACCATCAGGGTGTCATCAAATTCCAAATAAACGCTGCCAAAACTTTCATAATGGACAACATATCAAACGGTGAATAAAACACCAAGATAATGGTGATGAAACACAAAATTCCAATTAACGGTGATGAAACACCAAAATCAGTTGTCTCCTCAACTGATTTTTTCTCTCTCCAAAGCTGACGATGAAACGTCGAAGAAAATTCCAAGAATCCGCCAATGATAAATCCTGCCTGAATTGGGATGAAATCCGCCAAGAATATGCATAAAAGCATTAATTGCAATGAATTAAATCCACCAATAATATGAGCACAAAATAATAGACATAATATCTTGAATTGTGCATGAAATCCCGCCAATAATATGCATGAAAACCTGAAATTTGCGCATGATATCCCGCCAATAATGAGCACAAAATAATAGGTATAAAAACCTGAACTATGCATTAATATCCGCCAAATAATCAGAATTGCAATAAAATTCCACTTTTGTTGGCACTGGAACAGTCGTCGTGGTAAAAAACAATTCTTTCCTCACACCCAGCCAAAACAGAGTTGAAGTGCTCTAGAGCCAAAGCCACTGAATAACCGGAGAAGCCTCTGCTGGTGACCTGAAAAGCTGGAGCCGAAAACGTTGAAGCAAAAATAACCAAAAGCCGAAGCTGCTTCATGAAGCCGGAACCAATAGACCAAAAACCAAAATGAGAAGCTGAAAAAAGCTAGAGCCTGATGGAACCGAAAATTGGATTAAAATCACTTTTGGGATTTCTTTCAATTCCAATCGGATCTGGTATTTTGGTGCTTGTCTCCATTGCTTGGGCGATTTGCTTCTTATGTCTCGGTTGACTTCGGTTGACAGCGACTCTCGGTGATGGTCTCGAGGATGACCAGGAGGCGAGCGGGTAGCGACAGTTGCGTAGGCCGGGGCGCCAGTGATGTGGAGGGCCAAGGCGGAGCCGGCCTTGGTCACGAGTCGACACGAGTGGCTGGAGAGGCAGATGGGCCGGCTAGAGCTGATGCGTCACGCCTGGAACAGTGTGCGGCTGTGGAGGCGGCACGACGGTCGGTGCGGATCCGGTCGAGGAAGACAGCGAGCGACGTAGTGGTGGACCGAGCGACCGAGCGGGCCAGCGTGAGGTCCGGTGCTGGCAAGGTTGGCGGAAGTCGAGGCGAGGAGGCAGATCGGAGCAGTCGGGATGGCGGCCGCGTCGCGCCGGGCAATGCCGACCGAGGCAGCTCGGAGGCGGACCGAGCGGCGCGGATGGTGGCGAGCAACCGCAACGTGTTGCCGTGAAGGAGGCGGCGCCCAGATGGTGGCGCGTGAAAAAAGCTTATCGCGCGATGAAGGCCGACGACGATGTAGATCGGGAACAGTCGTGCGGATTGATGAACCCTAGCTCTGATACCACTTGTTAGGGATAGATGTACAACAAAATAATTGGAGACATGATTTAACGTGAAAAAACCCTTGCGGGGAAAAACCACGGAAACAATCCACTATAATGCTTCCAGATTACAAGTACACGGGGTTGGCTTATATAGCTAAAGAGTTCTAGTTGTAGAAGATTTGACTCCTAACAAATTATGGATAGAACCAATAGATATGGTAGTTAGAGATATTGAGTTATCTCCAACAGATAGGGTATCGCAACGACCAGTGCCTAGAGAAGCGACGTGATGGGGTGGCTGATGGCCAGAGGAGCGAGGCGGCGTGGTCTCTTCCACAACCTCTTTCTCCTCCCAACATTGCCCTCGTTGAATGAATGGATTGGAAGAGCGGGATCCGAGGGTTGGTAGATATGCTCTGTGAGAATCGACTGTGAAAAGAAGCGTACGATAGGAACGCTTCCATCATACATCCGAGTGCTAGTAGCTCTCAGCATAAATTTGAAAAAAAAGTTGCCGGGGGTTAAAAAAGCTCAGGCTTCGAATGGAGAGACCAAAGGGTACTAGAATCCTTCTCTCTTGTTTTCCAAGCGAGGTGGACTAGAATCCGGGTAGGGCCTTGGCAACAAACCTCGGTTGGATCGGCTGGAACATCAAGCACCTCGGGGATGGGGGAGCTATCCACTACGGTATAGGGCAAAGCTCCGTGGTATACGCCAATATATGACCGGTGGTGCGGAATAAATCAATCACCTCTTTGTAAGGACACACGTCATAATTTAAAAGGGATTTAAGCAAGAGTCTAGAGATAATGAGGTCTACCCACAACTACTGTTGAGGAATTTTTTTGGGAAATAGGTGGCATGGCCGGTCGGGGCGCCTATAAGGGATTTAAGCAACAGCCTAAAGGTAACGAGGTCTCGTAGAATAAAATCAACTAGCTCTTTTGTATGGCTATTGTGGCGACCCGCCTAATTAACCCTGGGTAACGACAGTCACACTACCATTACTCCTAAGCTAATTAAGTGGATCTCGGTACAGTTGTAAGATCGAGGATGCTAACTAGAGGGGGGGTGAATAGGCGGTTTTAAAAATTTCTTCTCTAATTAACAATCGCCTATGTTAATACCTAAATAATATGCGGAAGCGTTAAACTAAGGTTATGACAATTAAAGCCTAAATCAACTAGGCTCACTAAGTGCACTAGCTAATTATGTCTCTAACAAGAATAAGCAATCCTAAAGACAATCAAGTAATTTAATTCTAGGAATATAAATTGCAACAATATAAATAAGGAATAGAATGCAAACCACAAGGAGACACAATACTTTTTACCGTGGTGTTCGGAGACTTGCCGGTCTCCCCTAGTCCACGTTGAGGTTAGCCCAAATACATTGGACCGGCTTCACGAATTGAGCACCCACCTCGAATCCACTAGTGGCAGCTCTTTCCCCCTCCAGGTAGGCGAGCTCCAACCTTCACAAACTTCATCGGGGCTTCTCACAACCTTCGTTGAGAAGCTCATCGCGCACAACGCTGCTACACCGTCTAGATATCGGCAAATACCAAGAGTAACAAGTCAAGCACCTAGCTTGAACCTCACCAAGTACAACACATGCACAAGGCTCTCCTCAAGTGCAACACATGCAATTAGAGGCTCACACTAGCTCAATAAGCAAATTGGAGATGGCAACACATGCACTTCACTCTCACAAACACCCAAAATGAACCAACAACTAGCCAATGCCCCCAAAGGCCTCCTTTTATAGCCTCACAAAGAAAACTAGCCGTTTTGGGGGCAATTTTGAAAAATTCAAAAAATCTGGTACTGCCACCCAACTAGGGCTGGTAATACCGACCTCCAGGCCAACAGTTAGAAAACTAGCCGTTGTGCAGGAAACCCGGTACTACCGCAGGCAAAAGCCCGGTAGTACCGCTTGAGCGGCAGTACCAACCCGTATGGGCGGTACTGCCGGACTCAGCGCAACTCAAAAACACGCTTCTTTGGAAAACAACTACCGGTGGCCAGGCGCCGGTACTACTGCCCATCGACCCCGATAGCTCTGGCCTTCAAAATCCGAGAAAACAAGCTTTTGTGGAAAATAACAACCGGCCTCACGCACGGTACTACCAGCCTCTGGTAGTACCGGCTACCAAACAACGGTACTATCAGCCTAGCGGTAGTACCAGCTTTACACCTGCGGTACTGTCGGAATTCTAGATAAAATCATATTTCACATAGAAATTTTTTCTTTTCAAATCAAGCACCAATAATGATTGATTCTTTGAGCCATGTGATGGTTAACACATGATGAAGTCAATTTGCAAAACACATTTGCAAATCCTATTCACATGCTCCAAAGAATCGCATTAAAACTTCAATCTTATTTGCAAAACATATTTTGAAAATAAATCAAGAATCTATGATATCAATCATCTAGCAATGTAATGATCAACACATGATCACGACACTTTGCAAAACACATTTGCAAATGCCAACACATGCTCTAGGATCGAAACCCATAACTTCCAGCTTATTTGCAAAACGCATTTGCAAATAATAGATTAACCCACTTAAAAGTAAATCTCGAGCCATGTAATGATCAACTCATGATAAAGTCAATTTGCAAACACATTTGCAAACCCTATTCACATGCTCCAAGATAAAATTCAATTAAACCACATTTTGCAAAACAACAAGCTACTTAGCCATGTGGTGATCAACATATGATCTCTAGTAATTTAAAAAACACATTTGCAAACTTTACTAGCCACATGCTAAAGAAAACCAATGCATGAGCTCTCTATTTGCAACATATGCAAATATCTAGCTCCATGCAAACAACAAGGTATTAAACCAAATGCATGAGCTTACTCTATTTGCAACACATGCAAATACTTAGCTCCAAACAATATCCAAATCAAATGCATGAGCTCTCTCCTTTTGCAACACATGCAAAACTTAGCTCCATGCAAAAACTACTTAAATCAAATTGCATGAGCTATCTCCTTCTTGCAACACATGCAAATATCTAGCTCCATGCAAAATCCAAATCAATTAAGATTCATAAGAAGCAAGCATGAGCCCCCTTATTTGCAACACATGCAAATACTTAGCTCATGCAAAATCCAAATAAAAGAGTAAGCTAGAGCGAACCGAATTGAGTTCATCAACACATGATGAAGCTCAGGCTAAATGACTCAACCCCTCTTAATAGTACGACACTAAACTAGAAACCCGATCTCTCAACCAAACACCGAGACCGATAAAAGACTAGGAACATATCCTTAACATATCTAGTTATACCTTTGCCTCTAATGATTCGCTTGGAGCTTTTGTGATATCCAATCATCTTTTCTCTAAGATCGAGTCTCGTCTTGTTCATCAACACATGATAAACCTCATCTTCTCTTCTCTTCTCTTCACTTCGCTTCGGGATCTCCTCTTGAAGCTCATCGACACACAATGACTTCTTCCTGATTCTTTATTATAGTTAGACTCAACCTACTTCACAACTCATGGAAGATTGTTAGTCCAACAAACATAGTTGTCTCAATCATCAATTGCACTCCGTTAACACATAATGGATGCCCTAAGATCAATTGAGCACAACCTAAATCAATTTGAATGATTAATTGTGTCTTGAGTACTTTGATGCAACTAATGCTTCATTATACTCAAGAACTTTTCGTTTGTCCTTAATCAATCAAAGGAACACCATCAACACATGATGAGGCGTTCTTTGATGATTAAAAGACAAGCGAATCTCAATTTAAATTTCATTTAATTTGATATGAGTATATATAACTACACAAGTTTCATATACTCATTTTGATGAATTCTCGAAGTAAAGATCCAATATATTGGAGTGATGGAAAGGGATCAATACTCTTGAGACCATCAACTATAGAGTAAACTCCATTAAATATGTGCATATAAATAAATGATCGTGGAATCAATATGCACATAATCAATTTTAGATATATCATTTGAGTTTATCCTATATTTGCATGAGTATATTACAAATACACAAGTTATATATACTCAAAGGGTTGTTTCAAAGTCTAGATCATTTATATATTTTTTTGGCAAGAATACATGGATCAATACTATTGAAATATTAAGTTAAATTATGAACCCCCAGATGTGTGCATTCATGTAATGTATGAAATTGGAAATATAATGCACATCTTTAATGTATAAGCAATATAAGAGTTCATCATTTAACTTGAATCCTAAGTATGCATTAAGATAATAGAGTGAATAAGAGTGCATACCTTGAATTTTCTATTTTCCATACAAATTTGGGATTTAATAAGAATAAAACTCAATAAACATGTTAGTCTCATAATGATTAGATTTGTCATTAAACGATGATTAAGCATTAATCTAAAACCAATCACCAAAACCAATGGAACTTGAACTTATAACAGTAGCTAGCAAAACATCGGGCTTCCCAATGCTTTATTAGTTACTATACCGTATTCAGAGTATTGCAGTAGAACAATAATTAGAGACTGAAAATATAACTCTTTATTACATTCCATTAGCCACTCATGCTATTGTACATACCTTATCTTACATAGGTTCTATTACAAAAAAATACATCTTATAACCTCCTAACTCTTGGAGGTCTGCTAGCGTGGGGATATAGCGTACTAATACCACTACTCCTCCTGATAGTAGTAGTAGTCGTCCTTCTGAAGATCCTAGTCCTGCGCACAGTCCTCCACCCAGGCCTCGGAGGGTTGTTCATAGGACTCACCTTCTAAGCAAGGGGGATTTAAGCAAGGGTGAATACAAAATACTCAGCAGGCAATTAATAAAGAATGTAGTAGATGAATTTTCCCTTTAACCCAATTCCTATCCAACTTCACCTAATGATCCTTCCCGCCCAAAATACCTTTATAAGAATTAGATTTTAGTTTTAAAAGTTACAGATTTTAGATTTATGAAAACCCTATTAATACTATATATGAGACAGCCTAAACTTTCCGTAGTCTCCAATCCAAGAGACATGCTTGAATTCAAAATTTACCCTTGTGCAGATTTGTACTACTTTACCCACAGTAACACCCACAAGAGATACCCCAGAACGTTTATCACTGCTCCGGTATTAGTTCTCCACCCTGCACTGAGTTTGGGTGCACCTATCCCAGGCTGTCCCACAACTTTAGATACAATTACACCCTGACTTCAACCAACAGTACCATCCGGGCTTCAAATATACTGCCCCCACACATTTAATCATGTCCTTCTGGGTCATACCGGTATTTCCCAGCACAACACTACTTTGCTTACCCATTGTGGAAAATTCTAACACCTTCATAAGACAACATTTTCTGGCCGATTTTACACACCATGGTTGGTACTAGTTTCATGACTCATTGCCCAATATTAGTTGGTTGTAACTTATATGATAGTTTATGTAGAGGACCCCACCGGCGAATTCCCTTCTCATCGGCATCCTCTACCCACCAATTTAACACACACTAACCCACCCATTAGCTACATATACTGATCCACCAACAATTTCAATTACCCAATTACCAATCCACCTTCCAATTCACCAACCCATTTTACCAACAATATCCAATTTCACATTTTCATTTGAAATTATATTTTCCCATGCAGGTATGATACAAGTATTTATATGAAGGAGTAAAAGCATTTAATAAAACATGATCAAGGATTTGTTTGCCTGGAATAGACTCGGAATATTCGGTCTCGCTCAAAAACGGGCTCTGGCTGACTTGAGGGTTTTGTTCTGGTCCTAAAAATCAACTAAATTAATCCACATCGTTTTAATTAAATATGAGTTGCAGTGTCTAACACTTTCGATTATGCATTTTTATTATTTGAAGAAGTTGATTTCCATTTTAAATGACATGCACTTGCATTGCCTTAATTAACCCTTTATTTATCTAATGCAACTACTGATGCTCTTATTGATCTACATGCAGGTAATTCATCTATTTTCCACTCTCATTATTTTTCTCTTCTTTCCTTTTATAATTTTCTCTCTACCTTCTTTACTTCTCTGCCTTTCCTTTTTCTTTTATTCTCTGCCTTCTACTCCCATTCGGCCAAAGCCTCTCGGCTTCTTTTTACTTGGCCGACTGCCTCTGCCTTACTTCCCTCTGCTTTCGCCGAGTACTACTATTGCCACTCGGCTACTCCCTCACCCGACTACTACTTAGGCTCTACTCTCCTCTTACTACTACTACCGACTGATTCCTCTCTCCTTCAGACCGAGCTCTCCTCACTCGGCTGCCACCCCTGGGCTCTTCTCCCCTTGCGACTGCTCTCCCCACTAGCCACACCGACCGACTCCCTCCTCTCTCTGGCGGCCATGGCGACCTTCCTCTTCTGCCAGTTCTTGGCCCGGCCGCCACCCAACTGGCTCAGCCTCGACTCGGCCGCCCTCAGTCGAGCCTGGCCTCGCCCCTACTCCTCCTCCCTGCTTCTCTTACTACTCAGCCAGCTGCAGCTTCTCCCTGGCCAACTCTTGGCTAATCCGATCTCCTTCATGACCGGCTCTTCTACCCTCTACCACTCTCTCTACCGCCGGCACTTCCTTGGCCGACTCCTACAAGGCTCATGAGCTAACCCTAGCTTAGCCAAAAAAAGGGATTTTTGGCTCTCTTTGTTTTGTGATTCTTTTGATCTAATGGTTTGTTAGCTTCTTAACTGCTTGAGGTAAGATTGATTAAGAGGTAAGGATCGATGATGAGTTAAAAGAGCTTGAGTTCTAGGTTAGGGACGAGGATGATGACACTGGTTTGGCTAGTATGCTTCCTCGCAGGCTACTAGAGCTAACTCTATTGAGACCAACTAGATCCACTAGCTAGCCTATTAGATCTAATGATTTTACTACTACCACTTTACTCTACTTCTATTCGATTACTTACTTGAGCTCCTGATGGCGACTTGGTTCGGTTTTGGAGAGGTTGGGGTCGGGTTGAGGTAGAGGATGACGAGGTAGCCGATCTTTTGCCTGGATCTAGCCCTCCTCCTAGCTCCTTGGTTCTCCTTCTTCTCTTTGGCCGGCTGGAGCTCCTCTTCTTCTTGCTGCCTTCTCTGGTTCGGCTATGGCTTGTTCTTGCCTTGGTGCTCTCGGCTGTGACTTGTGTTGGCTAGCTTTTGCTGGTCTTGGTTGAGGAAATGCAATTGCTGACTGGCTAGGAATGGATATGGGAGCTGAACCTTGCTCTCTTGGTTTCGGTGAATGGCAAAGGGGCTGCACCTTGCTTGCTCTTTTGCTGGCTTTTGGCCAAAAGAATGGTTGAGCAATGTACCGTTTTGTGTAAGAAATGAGGTGAGGTGAGTTGCACCGGAGGCTGGCTTCAGCTTTCTCGGTTTTGATGCATGAGGCAAGGGAGATGAATCTCCTGCTACCTTGACAGCACTGTGCCTTCACTTTTTACCATACTACTCTTTTACTCCAACAGTCATGTTGGTATGCTTCTTCTATATGCTCATGCAATGATTATGCACTTGATTAATTAATTCATGTTCATACTTAATTAAAATGATCATGCTCGGTTTAAATCTATACCCCTTTATAATGTACCTAAGCATTCTTTTCTACGTCCACCCCAAATAATGCACCCCACTAGAGATGGCCCAACCTTCATGCACCCAGCGAAACGTCCCCAGAAACTTGCCTCCATCGAAATTAACCTCTCAGATCTTTCCTCAGCTTTACTCACCCACATCCGATGGCCATTGTTTAATGTGTCTAACTCATCCCTGTGGTCCACAACAGATCTCCCCCCACCTCCAACATCATCTCAAAAAAAAGGAAACAAATATCCTGGAATTAAAAAAAGAAAACAAACGTTCTAGAAAAAGAAAAGACCATATATTATGTGCTGGAAAAAGAAAACCGAAAGACAAAGCACTATACTAGTAGGGTTAAGAGGGGGTCCTTACAGCTACCCACCACTGCTGTTGAGGCAAATCATGGGAAATAGGCGGCATGGCCGGCCGGGGCACCGACGCCGCGGTATACGGCCAGAGCCAGAGGGCATGCACGACCGACGCCGTCGTCCCGCCGCAGCCGAGCATTGACCGTGCTGCGCGGGGGCAACGGCAGGGCTGGGCCGCCTTCCCGGTCCACGTTGAGATGGGGTGGTATCGTAAAGCCGTTAAGGTGCTAAGCAACGTGTGCTACTTCTGCTCAACTGAAGGTCGGATGAATTGTTCTATGTAGCGGGCAGATTCAGCAATACACAGAAAACAACAGGATTGCAACAGGACACATGGATGTGACCAGGATTACAAGTTAGTTTTATTCACCGACCGGCTCATCCTAGGAACACTGAAATCCAGAACCAAGTTGCTGCCTCAGGATAAAGTTTACTGAAATTTTGCAGTCTAGTTAACCTGCTACTAACATATATTACAACACAGAAGAAGGGGAGGAAAAAATAAGGACAAAAACACGCAATGCAAATGAGCAGGGCGCACAAGACAGGTGCACCTCAGCAGCCTTGGATTGCAAACGGGAGGAAAGAAATACATCAAGAATCAAATGCAACTTGACGCTAACATACGTTAATGAGGCCTACAACATGTGGAGTTAGAAGTCATCCTCATCGTCCAGGTCTGGATCATTCGATGGTCGTATTCTCTTGCCGTCTCTTCCTCCAGGACGCCCTCCCTTCTTTGGTTTTCCTCTGTCGTAATACACAAGGGATCATAACAGGGCGGCTATGCTAACAACTTTCCCATGCACATCAGTTTTTACTCAAAACCTTAAGACAAACTTTCTTTGCTGTGTAGATCTTAGTAAAGTTCAAAAAGAATGGTCGAAAGTTGCAGCAAAAATCATCTGAACACTTACTGCCCATTTGCAGGAGTGCCTGCGCCCTTTGAACGACCTGATCCATACTCCCTTCCATCTGCCGGATTGAATTGAACTCAATTACTTAGCTGTTGCTTTCAACTTAAGTGAAAAAACAAAGAAAGCTTACCATCTCTTCCAGTCAAATGCTCATCAACCTAAAAATGTATAGAAAAAAAAATAGTAGTGTACATTAGCAAAATCTGCAATTTGGGGGGAGCGAGATAGGGGGAAGAATCAATCAAAACAGGACAAAAAAGGTGGGGGTGGGGGATGGTTTGGTGGTGTTGGCCACTACTGCTCGTACCGCTGGAGAGGTAACTGACGACAGAGAGAACAGCCTCTCATCGGCCTGAAATTTCCTGGAGCGCTTGAGGCTAAAATAAATAAAGCAGAATTCGTCATGAATAATTCTATGTGAATGTCTATCCTCTGAATGGCTTAAACAAAGTAATACAGTAAAGATAAGGTGTGCCGCTTGTGCAGGACCTCAGAGTCTCAGACCATAGTCTCAACTCTCAATAGCTAATGATTGTCATCAGGCCAAAACAGATTTCATAAATACACATCTCTCATGCTGAATTGCTGATGCTGATTATAAAGTACTCATGCAATAGGGAAAGAAACTGGCGCAACATGACGTAAAACTAGCATAAAGTATATTTTTTTTATCTGGATTATAAATCTCTTGCCGTATATCTAACACTGCAGACTCTTTAACCAAATATTAGTTAAATTATGTGATCAGTGACCTGGGTATAAAGTTCAAAGGGAGGTGTCTTGAGTCTTGACCATTTAAAAGCCTTATTCTGAGAACTGGAAGTAGAAGAAATAAACGGTGTTCTCCAAATAGAGAAGACTGCATCAGTTATTCAAAAGTCAAAAATCAAATAACAAAATATGAGGTCTCTTACTTAACAGTGTTTTTTGACGATGACAAAAATGATTCGAAACCCTTTAGCACGCTTCCAAATTGATTAGACTCTTGTAGGTAGGTGGTCTCCATATCATAAACCTGGTAGTATATACGCATTACGATAAGTTGTACAATGCAAATAATAAGAATAATAAAAGCATGAACAGTAGAAGTTGTGTGCTTGCTTCAAAATTTGCCCAAAGCCAATCAATAAATAGTATTTTTCCTCATCTGTTAAAGATAATTGCACATCTAGCTATTATGTAATAACAGAAAAAACAACACCATAACAAGAAATTTTATAAGTATTTCGACGTGGTTTGGAGCTTTTCGGCTATAGAGGTGTCTCTTATAATCACCAATAGTTTTGGCTAGATGTCTGGTGATACTACAGATCCTGTGCCATGCCTAGGATTACAGAACACTTTGGTAAAATTTACTAAATTCTACCAGGCATTGTGGTTTTCCAGCTGGATTGAAATACTTGAAATAAGACCAATAAAATTCCATTTTTTGTTAGAAACCTCTCCTTCCTGATAAATCAACTGTTCCTTTGATTGATTCACTATTAGTACCACAAATTTGGACCATTTTCTGCAACACAAGAACACTTCAGAGTACCCCAAGAGAGAATATACAGAATACAGCTTAGAAGGTTCTTGGCCATCGTACAAAGTAATTAAATGCAAAGTTGTGACTTGATGATTAAAACAGAGGATAATGATATGGTTAACTAACTCTTCAGAGCATCAAGTGTTTCATATCACTTGATCTTAGATTAATCAGTATTTTGGACGTCAAGCACACTACCCAGGTTGTCCGATTGCATAATGAAGCAGTAATCTTGCATTCTTGCCACATTCATCAAACAAGCATGTTTGAGCAAACCGGCAAATTATTGCCTCCCTCCGTCCCTGCCTAATTTAACTCAATCGGACATTTCAATTCGCTGCAGCAGGCCTTTATCAAATTGGGCTCACAGTTCACTCCGTGGAATAACATCGAGTGGTTCTACGTATTGGTTGTGAAATCCGTTATTCAGATTTCTAATGTTATTGAGGCATTATTAAGATAAAATCAGAGTTGCCGCAGATGTCTACAACTCGAGTTCTGCAATCTCAACACCGTCTCAAAAACACAATGAAAAATTAGCAGCTTTCATGGAGCAGGGCTTGGCGCCTTGAGCAACGGCGAAGTCCCAACGGAAGAAAGATCGCATCTTTGGAACCAGAACCGCGCCCGCGGATACAAACCCTAACGGCCCAACACTGAGACAGGGACTGCAGAAAAGACCCAACCTGGCGCTCGATGGAGCGGAGCTCCTCCTGGAGTTTGGCGCGCTTGCTCATCAGGGCCGAGAGCATCACCGTGGGGTTCGCCGGCGCCGGCGCCGAGGGCGCGGAGCCCGACGCGGCCTTGTGCGCTCCCCCTCCTCCGCCTCCTGGTCCTGAGTCCATGGTTGCGGTTCTAGGGTTAAAGTCTGTGTTTCGGGGCGTTAGGTTTCGGCTCGGAAGCTGTGTGCGATAAGCCGATAACACGTTCACACTTCACACTGAGAGGCATTCCGAATCTCGAACAAGCACTTTGTTTCGTTATATATTTATTTTCACCCTTACTTTGTTCCCCGTTCAATTTGTTTTCATCGTGGTTTTAGATCAACTCCAACCCAAACCTCTGTATTTCACCCCTGAATCACATATTTAGAGTGGTATAAAAAATAAAGGCACTCTATATTAAATTTATCTCCAACCCACCGTTCCTATTACTCACCCCTATTATTTATTAAAATATTATTATTACTTTGCATTCATGAATTAATATTTTAATATCAATTATGGTTTTGAATGGGTGCGCGATTTTTTATAGTGCCATGAGCTAGTCGTGTGAACTAGTATTATACAACATGCTATGAGAGTGAAAGATACAACATCAAAGAGAGACAGGACTAGCCCTACATAAAGCTCCCCACTTAAAGTAATAGTGCACGGCCCAGCAACAGAGAAGCTTGAAAGGAGAGGTAGAGATCACGAGCACTCTAAAATTACTATTGATGAGTCACTGGTCTGTTCAAACAAAATACAGTTCTTATATCACAGTTTATTATTGTCTAGACGGTTCTATTATTACTCTACAAAACTGTAAACTATAGATATCACATGAAAAATGTTATATGAAGAATCACAAAGACTAATGAAAACCAAATATATCAACTATATTCATGGTGCAACTGAACATCTAATTGTGTTGTGATTAAAAATATTATTTAAAAAAATAATAGGGGGAGAGAGGAAACCCCAAATATAGAGGCTCTAGGAGGTTTCTCTAGAATAAGGTATCTAACAGGGAGTAGGTTGGAGGTCTATTTTTTTTAATTATCCTTAAATTTTAGGATAAGAGGAGATATAAGGGTTTGATTGGAGTTGCTCTTAGCTTTTTAGTTTTAGACCAGTCTAATTGGACGGGGAAATTTTGGAATGTCTGCAGGGCTTGTTGAGGAGGATTTGTAAAATTGTAATCCGATCAATATTTCTCGATCAACTTCTCTCGAAAGAGTTATATTTACAATTATGATTCCCCTCTGGTAACAAACTGATCATAAGCTAACGACCACCGGTCCTAGGCAATGACGATCGGTCGTTACGGTTTTATAAAACCACGACCAGCTAAACATCGGAAGACATGACAATTTCTACGTGAATAACATGAGAACGATTATTGGTATATCTGTCAACTTACGACGGTTGACCAAAGCACATGACGATTGACCAAAAACGAGATGGTTCAAGACTTAACGAAGATAAGTGCGTGAAGACAAAAAACGTCTGTAGCATTATTTAATTGTCACATCTTAGATAGGTATAAATAGGGTGACCAACATGCACCAAAAGCCAATCTTATCTCAATCGGATTATATTTTAATCCGAATTCATTTTTGTAACATTCTTTCTATCCGCAACAAAAAAAGTCCCTACTTGAACGTGCTCTCATATTTTATTTTACTGTGAGTTAGATAGAGGACTTTGGGTCCCGACCATCAACAAATGACGCTAGAAGGAAGGTCACGTCAATTTGAAAATCACCAACGTGATGTTCTCACGTCCTTGCCGATGGAGAACACATTTAACCTAGCCGAATACAACAACCTCATGGACAAGGACTATATCCCCAAGGAGATATGCAAGTGCGATTTCTATCTATATTCCATAGGGAGGGCCAATTGCTAGGGCAAAGTTTCTGAAAAACTTTGTTATGATCCTCCAGGTCGCACATATAAAGAAATGTGTTTAGACCATGATGTTGATCATATCTTGTAGGTAAAACAATACAATATCTGTAGAGTGTTTACTAAATCTATTCGAATAACCATGTCGGTGATCATGAACATATTTGAGGATTTCACACAAGGGGTAGTTTTCATAAAATAAAATTGAGAAGATAGATTGTGTGAATAAATAGTTTAGACTTTGTCAAGCTCAATGAAACTTCTTGTTAATATATTATTATTGTATCATTTTAAATTGTGCCTTTTCTTATAAATGCTGCTTTATGTAAAATAAACTTTGAAGCTATATCCTTTATTTAAACCTGACATATAGTAAATTAGACTCCGTATTATGTGTGCATAACTTGTGGAGTACTTTATATACTCACTCTTGCATTAATCATCACTTAGTTGAAGAAATGAAAGAATCTACACTTGCTTTGGAGTAGTTTTGCAAAGCTGTAGGTCTTGTACCTTATCGATGGACTGTAGCAAATCAACGAGTTCTGCTAGAATTTGTCTTTGTTCTGCTGCAGTTGTATAGTGCTTAAGCCTACAAGGCCTAATAAATGTAAACTCGACCATAAGATCACGAATGTTATTTATTTATTTATCAAATCTAACTCGTTTATTTATAATTCGCTATGTATTGATGATATTTCGTCTATGTTGGCACTGTGTACTAGCGTGATCTTAGACTAGTGCATTAGACACAGAGAGTTTAGATTTACATATTCAGATCCGACAACTCTAAAGATCAGCTCTTCCAATATACGTTCGCTGAGGTACCTAGATCAGTTCTTCCAATATCACGTTCACCGAAGTTTGAGATACCTTCTCCTGGAACAAGAAACCACAACGCGGCACCGTTATCCATTAGCTCAAACAGAAAGAGCGGGAAGTTAAAGCTGGTAGTCTTTTTCTTTCAAGACAACAAAATGCCCACTATTCAGAAAATGCGTTACATTCATCATAAAGGCGAAGAACTTCTAAGGTCGTGGGGAACTGGGGATCTGTATTCATTTGCCTGCAAATCTTCAGTAAAATATGCACGATTGCTTACCACTATGCAAGACGTAATAGGCACGGGGCCTTCCTCTCTTTGGGGAGGGATGCAAAGCCAACTTCCAAAACAGAAAACCTTCACTGGTGTCCTAATCCTGCCTATTTGCCTTAGCCACATGATTTGAGTACACAATTTTAAAAGCACACAGCGGTAGCGGTAGCAGCAGCAGCAACACAAAAAGACTAAGAGAACTTTTTACGGTGCATTATATTGGTAATATATATCGGGTAGTAGAAATCAAATCTAACCATTGATTTGTTAAGAGTATTTCTACTACTCTACTACCAGCGAAAGTATAAATAAATTCTAGCTAATTTGAACCATTTGATCGAAAAGAATGAATGATTCATATTGAATTTAGTGTACCATAAAAGAGCTCAAGACCAATGGCAAGAATATAAGTGGTTCACTTGCACAAAATAATTTCCAGACCAGCAAATGTACATTACAAGCCTACATTATGTAGTCAACACCTAGTTCTCCTTTCAGCGGAACGGGCTTACCTGTTCTACTGCAAATAGTTAGGTGGTCAGGTCGTGTTTAGGGATTATAACAACTAACTAGGAGCACTAGTGTTTCTCCACATCTTTCCCAAGATGATGAAATTTTAAAGTGAAAAGAAAATTGGATTAGAAAGTGGCCATAGTAATCCACTACAAATGAGATCATGGACAGGTGATGTCACCTGCAGTCCGAAAATTTTCCATTCCGATTATTTCTGGTGTATCCTATTGAGTTGCATGCACCAACCAGTTCACCCAAAAGCTTAAGCTGATGAGGAAAGGTAGGCAATTCACTTATACTTCAACACTCCCCCTCACGTATAGGTTCCCTCAGGCCTAGAACGTGGAATAGAAGTGGACTGCAATTATTTTTTTTAATTGCGTCAACCAGGTCTTGAACTCGAGACCTCTTGGCTCTGATACCATATTGAGTTGTATGCACCAACCAGTTCACCCAAAAGCTTAAGCTGATGAGGAAAGGTAGGCAATTCACTTATACTTCAACATATCATCCTCCACTTAGTTGAATTTGCATGTTGCCAGACAAAGCAGGTGGTGATAGCTAAACAAGGGAGAGTAAAAAGAAAAGGAACAAATGGGTCTTTTCACATTGAAATGAAGTCTCAATCTACAGAGAGCATAAAACAGGAAGAAAGAGCACAAAATTGTATCGCAGTTAGAATTTGGAAATACTCCTTCTAAACAAGGCCCACGTGCTAAAAAAAGGCTTTGTCGTGAGATGGAACATGCCAGCTGTAATGTAGATAATAAGTTCCAAAAATGGCAGTTTGCAGAGGTAGTTAAATTTATTACTTTGCCAAGAATGTTGCTTTTGACTTACCTTTTTGAAAAACATACTGCATAAAGGATAACAAGGCTGGGCCCACCCACACACTGGAAAGTGAGCAAAGGGAACAAAACAGAAGGAACAAAATATAAAAGGCATGTCGTAGATTAGAGGGGAAAAGATAATCTAGGTGGAGAACGGAATATAGAAAGTTAGAAACCATCAAACAAAGTCTGCATCCAGCAAAAAAAAAACGAACACAGTTCTTCAACATATACCCAAGATATAATGTATAACTGCATACGTACGTGGACATGCATATATGGAACAGTCATTGAGAGAGTAATAGATTACTTAATTACCTCTGGTCCTCATTGGCACTGCCCCAAGAGTTGCTGTTGCTAACGCTGGAGCTGCTGTAGTGGGATCCTTGGCAGCCTCCTAGACTCAATGTGCTGCAGGTCTTTCATCACCTCTTCATAGTGCCTCTTCACCTCATCCGCTGACTTTCCACCACCGATTGCTGTGCTACATTCTGCCAGTGGTCTGGTGTATCCTTGTCATATGTCACCACTTGTCAGCGCCTCTCAAACTGCTTGCTCCGCTTTGCTCCAGATGAACTCATTCTCCTTTTTCCCCCCTTTTGCTGTTTCCTCATCAAGAAGAAATACTTCAAGAAAGGCAAAGGGGATAGTAATGGTTACTACTTATGCTAGATCTATAAGTTACAGCATCAGTTTCTGACTTCCGCATAACATTTTACCACTGCTATTCTGATGTGTGCTAGTGCTCATGAGAAACATGCAGCCATGTCCTTCCCCATCACCACATCAAAAGCCTCGCTGTGGTTGCTCCGGTGCAACATTCACTCGGAGTGGACAGCCATCCTATTCCTTTGGTCCACAATACCATAAAATTAGCATTAGCTCAGAGCTTCCATGTTTGCCATACACACTGTGGTAATTTGACAAGTCGGGAGAAATGATTTGCTTTCTGTTGTACTTGTGCTATTGTATGGTTTGTGTAGATGACATGGTATTGATGATGTCCTGACCTGTCTTTCAAGGATTCAAGGGCAGAAATAGCGTCGTTGAGTTCTTCCTTTGACCCCATATAATACAAAACCAAATCCTCATGAACACCTAGTTTCTCTATCGTAGATGACCATAGCATTAACTACTTCACCGTGCTCACCGAATAACTGCACCAACCCTGAGTCATCCACTTGCCATGGCAGGTTGCAAACATAAGTCTTGAAAGCAGGTGCAAATTGTCGAGGAGGTCTCTCTATACAAGAGCCCCTGGGAGCAGCCTGTTTACATTCAGAACCCTCCCGCTAATGTCCTATTAAACAGTAGTTAAACAATCACTGTTCTGCAAAATATGCATGATTAAACATTCTGTTCTACTAGGTACAGAAATATCTTTATCTTCAAGTGCATTTCACTGACTGATTGGTCAAATATGAGTGCATCTTTAATCTATACCATAGTTATCAGAAACGTGGTTCATCCGAGTCATGTATGGGATTCGGGTTCGCAGTTCGCCATTTTTTCTTCCAATTTTCACTGCGAACACGAACCCTGTACCCTAAACAGGTTCGAGTTTGACGAATCCGGTAACTATGCTCTATACAAGTTATTCGAAGTAGTTAACCTCTGTCTTCTCTGCGATCTAAGCTACAAGGTAAAAAGCCCGGCCTTTTGCACGTACCAAAACGCATAGTTTACAAGGCTCAGCAGCTCACGAGCAAGCAAATCCTAAAACTAACCACAACCAATTACTGGAATTCAAGCTTTGCACAACAACCAATTTTAGGGAGGTGCTTCTATGCACTTTTAAACGCATCTAATTATACCTAGCAGCGTTGCACTTGGATACCCTGCTACCAGTTAAGCACAGGATAATCAAATCCATCGCACCAAGCAAAACAGATGCCAAATTTAACGAATAACCTAATCAGAGAAGGACGAAATCGCATTTGCGCATTGCGGCGGTAGGCTCACCTCGGCGACCTCGACGACGCCGGCCTGGTCGAAGAGCTGGGCGAGGCGCTCGCTGTCGACGTAGTACGGCAGGTTCCCCGACCTACACCTTCGCCTCCTCGGGGGCGGGGCTCCCCCCTCCTCTCTCCACCACAACAAAAAAAAATCTTCCGATTCCGAGTGTCGTTCCATTCGATGCCGGCGTCGGCGGCGGCGGTGATGGCGACGAGAGGCGACCCCGACTCGCGAGGGGGAGGCGTGCCATGGCGAATTACATCACGGAGGTGAGCCGTTGAGCTTGTAGCTCTGCTAGGCCTGGAATGGGCTTTCCTATGGACCTCTGGGTTTTGTTGGGCCTTAAGTCAGAAGAATCCGACACTTGGGGCTAACGTCCGCAATGTACACCCTAGTTGGCTTTAGTGGATCTAATAGGCCTGTAATGGGCTTTTATGTGGGCCTTTATGTGGGCCTTTAAACCAGAAGAACAATCCCATACTTGGAGTTGGTGACATGACCATGGCTGACGTCCTCCTCGAACTCAGAATTTTTTTTCCTTTAATATTTTTTTTAATCTTTTTTTCAAAACTAGACGTCGGGACAAAAAAATTCTGAAAAAATGAGCTCGGTCGCCAGATATGGGGCGATCGCGCATCTGAGCGATTAATCTTGCTTTAGGCGCGCGATTTTTACTCTGTCTGCGGTTAATTTCTAAAAAAAATCATAACTTTTTCATATGATGTCGGATGAAGATAAACTTTATATGAAAATTGTAGCTCTCAACGGGATCTACAACTTTTGTATACAAACTTTTTCAATTTGAGTCCATTTATATAGCCAAAAACGGGATAGAATGTTCAGATCTAAAAATAGATCCGTTTTTAGATCTGAACGTTCTATCCCATTTTTTACTATCTAAATGGACTCAAATTGAAAAAGTTTGTATACAAAAGTTGTAGATCCCGTCGAGAGCTACAATTTTTATATAAAGTTTATCTCCATCCGACATCATATGAAAAAGTTATGATTTTTTTTAGAAATTAACTGCAGACAAAGGAAAAATCGCGCGTTTAAAGTAGTACTAATCGCCCGTATGTAGGGCGATCGCTCCATATACGGGCGACCGATGCCTAATTTTATAATTTTTTTGCCTCGACGTATAGTTTTAAGAAAAAGATTAAAAAAATATTAAAGAAAAAAAAAAATCCTCGAACTCACCTGCTGCCGATTCGATTCGGACCCACGACTCGGCCAGTCCTCCTCTTCGTCCCCGCCGCCCGCCGCCGCCGCCGCCGCCAATGTCCCACTTCGGCTCCATCCTCTCGCGGAGCCTCGATCGCCGCGGCCGAGGAATTAGGAAGCAGCACAACGCGCCTGGCGGCGGGGGACCGGACGGCTAAGTGATGGAGCGGTGGTACTGACCATCATCGCGTAGGAGAACTGACGTCCAACACATACACGTACATGGCGACATGGAAAGCTACTTCTAAGCTAGCCATGAACACCACTACACTGCAGGTCACAAGGTTCAATACAAGCCCATAAGTATATTAGGTTGGTTGCAATTTGCAAGTTGGGCTGACCTCTCAGGCAGGGTGAGCAACTACCCGAGCTCACCAGCGATAGACTTTATAAAAATCACGTCTTTCTGGATAAACTTTTAGCCGTAGTTAAACTTATCTCAAGCTTCCAAGTTAAACTAGTCGACTGTACTGACATGTCTGTAGTACTAATCCTGGTGAAGTGACTTTTGTAAAGCATGATATATCGGTGTATTATGGATTTTGCAATAAAATTCCTATATACAAAAAAACTCTTGACTCTAAAGCATTTTAACCAGAACAGAATTGCGTATCTCAGAATTATTTTCAGAAATGCTGCTCTTACGATAACAATTTTATTTTGAACGACTACGATTGCACTGTTGGGATATGCCAGAGTGTACTTCCTATTCAGATTTCTGAGAGGCCCGTTGGGATATGCGTATGCCAGACAAATCTACGGTCTGCAAGCAAAGTCGCACTCTGGCTAGAATGTGGAGTCCGAGGGCCCACCAAATACTGTACCTGCGGATATGACCTATGAAGTCACACTGCAGATTCCTTATGCGATCTTGGCCACTAAGCCGGCTACCTCGTGATCTTTCGTTGTAGTGTATTGGGCCACTTAACAAAGCGCTCTCTCTATCTTTTTCCTCGCTGGGTCAATAATGATCGAGAAGTGATCTATAGTGTATGGATAAATTAAGTGATACCGATATTTTTAAGATTAATATACATGATTTTTTTTAATATATAAGCAAATGATTCTCTTATTATAAGTTAAAAGTTAATATTATGAGTTCTTAATGATTCTAGCGACTCGTTGACTTCTTTCTAGATACTCTCTTGACAATGACATGGCAACCGTCATTGACAAGTCAAATGCAAGCTTTTGCTTTCATGGTCTAGCTTTACCTTCGTTAGAATCTGTAGTTTTGCTTACATGCTTCTTACGTGCACTGATGATCATTGTGCTGTTCTTCGATCTAGCTGGGCACTACTGCACTAGCAAACAATGATCGATCGAGTTCGACGCATCTTTCAATGGATCATAAGGCAATACTTATACAAGAAAAACTTATATAAGGAAAACCTATATATAGAGAATCTATATATGATAATATCATATCCTTAACACCCCACAAATACAAGGCGTATGCAATAGCATTGCATTTAGAAGGATTGACACTAAAATAGGAAAAAAATCCAAAGTCCTGATTTTGAAGTAGTCATCATATTATCCAACTCTAGAAAAACCGAGCTGATGAAAGCCGACGAATGAGCCGGGTTGACAAAGAAGAGTCGACGATGGAGCCGAGTCAACGTAGAAAAGCCGACAAAGGAAATGAATTGACGAATAAGAGCCGACGAAGCCGATAGAATGAGCTGAGCTGAAACTGGCTGGCATAATGAGCTGAAACAGATAGAGGAAAGCCGACGAAATGAGCCGAGTCGAGGTAATGAGTCAAAAATCAGAGTCGACAGAATGAGCCGAGCCGAGGTAACAAGTTAGAAATCAGAGTCGACGGAATGAGCCGACCTGATAAAAGAGTTGTGCCGACGAAAGAACCAAGATGCTAAGGACTTGGATGGACGCAACGGAAGCAATATACTGAGAATAAAAGACTCAAAAGAGAGCCAAGCTGACAATACAGGTGACCGATGAAGGAGCCAACTAAGAGCCAAGCTGAGTCTATGAAAGAGCCAAGCTGACCAAGAGCAGATGAAGAAGCCAAGTCAACAAAAGAGCCCATCCGAGCCGACAAAAGAGCCGAGCCGCCGATAGTTAGAGAGTCGGAGCCGACAGGTGTAAGCCGACGAAGGAACTGAAGCCAAGCCGACAAACGAACCAATGCACCGAGCTGAACCAAGCCGACTAAGAGCAAAGCCAAAGAAAGAGCCGACGAGTGTAAGCCGAGCCAACCGAGATATGAAGAGCCGGAGCCAAAGATGAGAGCCAAGAGATGGAACCGAACTAAAGAGTCGACAAATGAGCCAAGTTGACTAAAAGCCGATGAAGTAGCCGAGCCGAGCCGACGAAAGAGCCGAGTCGCTCCGACAAAAGAGGCAAGCCGACTGATAGCCGTTGAAGGAGCCAAATCGACAAAAAGAGTCGAGCCAACGAAAAGAGAGCTCGAGCCGAGCTGAACCAAAGCTGGAGCCGAGCGGGAACCAAACTGGAATTAAAAGGACTTTTGAGATCCCGTTGGAGTCCGGCTGAAAGCAAGTCTTGGGCACAAGCGTCTCGTGCAGGAGTCGAGGCGGCTGGCAGCCGACGCGGAGGCGGCCAGAGGCTGGAGCGGCGCAGGAGATGACGTGTCGGGCGGACGCGGTCGACCGGAGATGGTAGGTTAGAGACTCGGCTGGAGCGGATGACGACGACCGGTGCGCAGACGCGGACGGTGCAGCGAAGGCTGGCGTGAGTTGCCGGTCAAAAGCGACCGAGGCAACCGTGTCGGTGATGGTGCGGGTCGGAGTGGCGACTGAGGTCGCGGGCAGAGTCATAGGCCCGGCTTTGATGGCCGGTCCGGAGCGGTGACAAGCGAGCGGCTGAAAGTTCAGGCTCTATTAATTTGGTTTTGGTGTTAATGATAAATCTAATATTGAGATTAACTATTTTGATAATCATAATATTGATTAGTCTCAATTGTTAATTAATGACAAATCTCTTTATGAGACTAACTCTTTTATTGAGCTTAACTCTTATTAGTCTCTTTTGGATGAAAAAGATGGAAATATCAAAGGTATGCATTCGAATTCATATTATCATATCTTGTTGCATTCCTTGGATATAATATTCATGATCATATTGATAAATTCAAATATGAGACTAACTATTTTATTAAGTATATCTTTGATTAGTCTCATCTCATTGAAAAATAGAAACCCCAAAGGTATGCATCAAATACAACTCCATTATTTCTAGATGCATTATTTAAATTCAAGATAAAAGATGAACTCCACCGTAGTTTCAATCTTAAAATGTGCATAATGTTTCCAACTCCATATATACATTAATGCACACATTTAGGGGGAGTTCATACTTTACCTTGATGTTTAAATAGTATTGATCTAATTCATCTTTCTATATCAAGGTCAATACTTTGAAACAAACTCTTGAGTATATATATAAAACTTGTGTAGTTGTAGTATACTCATGTTAATATGGGAAAAACTCCAAAGCAATCTCAAAAATTGAATATGTGCATATTGATGCAAGGTCAATTATCTGTATGCACACATTTAATGGAGTTTATTCTATAGTTGACTGTCTTAAGAGTATCGATCACTTTCCACCACTCCATATAAATTGGATCATTACTTTTAGATTCCATCGAATTGAGTATACGAAACTTGTGTAGTTAATATATACTCATGACAATTTAAATTCAATTTAAATTGTGTTCGGTTACCATTCAATCAGCAAAGAACTAATCATGTATTGATGGTTCACTTTGTTGATCTTAGGGCAATTGAAAGTTCTTGAGTATATGAAGCATTAATTGCATTAGTATACTCAAGACACAATTACTCTTTCAATCAATTATCTTTGGGTTGTGCTCAATCGATCTCGGGGGCATCCATTATATGTTAATGGAGTGCAAGTGATGATTGAGACAACCATGTTTGTTGTACTAACAATCTTCTGAGTTGTGAAGTAGGTTGAGTCCAAGAAAATGAAGAATCGAAAAGAAGAAGTCATCATGTGTTGATGAGCTTCAAGAGGTTATCCCAAAGTGAAAAAGAAGAGAGGAAGTTCATCATGTGTTGATGAACAAGAAGAGAGGACCTAGCTTGGAGAAAAGATGATGGGAATCATAAAAGCTCCAAGTGAGATTGCTAGAGGCAAAGGTATAACTAGCTAGGGCTAAGAATATGTTCCTAGTCTTTTACCAGTCTCGGTATTTGGATGGGAGACCGGGTTGCTAGTTAGGTGTCGTACTATTAAGAGGGGTTGAGTCTTTTAGCTTGAGCTTCATCCTGTGTTGATGAACTCAATCCGGTTCACTCTAGCTCGCTCTCTTATTTGGATTTTGTATGAGCTAAGTATTTGCATGTGTTACAAATAAGGGAGCTCATGCTTGCTTCTTATTGAATCTTGATTTGGTTTTTGCATAGAGTTATGGATTTGCATGTGTTGCAAAAAGGAAGATAGCTTATGCAAGTTGGTTTAAGTGGTTGTTTGTATAGAGCTAGATATTTGTATGTGTTGCAAATAGAGAGCTCATACATCGGAATCTTAGCTTGTGACTTGATCATGTGTTGATCATCACAAAGGCTAAGATCGGTTTATGCTTTGTGTTTGCAAAATATGGTTTAATTGAATCTTATCTTGGAGCATGTGAATAGGGTTTGCAAATGTATTTGCAAATTAGTTTGATCATATGTTGATCATCACATGGCTCAAAGTTATGATCTTGATTGCTCTTGTTTGCAAGATTTATATTTGCAAATGTGTTTTGCAAAATATTGGTGTTCATGCATTTAATATTGGAGCATGTGATTAGAATTTACAAATGTGTTTTATAAAATTATTTTGATCATGAGTTGATCATCACATGGCTCAATATTTAATCTTACTGACTCTCTCTAGATTGTAGTCACGCTCTTGATTAAGTCTGTGTGAGGGATTTCGAGAAATCAGATTTTAGACTTGAATGACTATATTAGAGTCTTTATTTTTATGATATTTAAAAATATTTATGGTTGATTAAATATTGAAAATAGGTGGAGATTGTAGCCCTCTTGATAAGCTTCGTATAGATTCAAAGATCACCTAAATCGGAGTTCGGAGTAAAAAGTTATAACTGTTTTAGTGGCTGAAACAGTGGTAACACCACCCCTAGATGGGCGGTAGCACCACCCGAGATGATACTACCACCCTAGAGGCGATGTAAAAATACCATAGGTGTTTTTTGGTTGAAATGGCCGGTGCTACCGGTCCTAGATGGGCGGTAGCACCGGGAGTACAGTAGCAACAGCTAGTTTTTGGTGTTTTTAATGCACGAAACTGACCGTTGGCTTGGAGGTCGGTGCTACCGGCCCTAGTAGGACGGTAGCACCAGGTTTGCTGCACTTTTTGCCCGTTTTGCCCCTCAACGGCTAGTTTTCTTTGAGGAGGCTGTAAAAGGAGCCTAGGGGCTGGTATCTGGGCTTGCTGAGTTTTTGGGAGTTCTTGGGGTGAAGTGCATGTGTTGCCTTCTTCATTTTGTTTTTTAAGCTAAGAGTGAGCCCTAATTGCATGTTTTGCAATTAGAAAGTGGATTGAGGGCCTCTTGTACATGTGTTGCACTTGAGGAGGATCCTAGTGCATGTGTTGCACTTAGGAGGTCACCAGAGTGTATGTGTTGCACTAGGTGAAGCTCAAGTGGGAGCGCTTGACTTGTTACTTTTGGTGTTTGCCGACACCTAGACAGCGTATGGAGGCGTCGTGCGTGGTGATATTCTCAAGGAGATTGTGAGAAACACCCGGCAAAGTTATGAAGGTCGAAGCTCGCCTACCCGGAAACCTACCCGAAGGAGGAAAGAGCTACCACTAGTGGAATCGAGGCAGGTGCTCAATTCGTGGCTCCGGTCCAAAGTGGTTTGCGCTTGCCTCAACGTGGATTAGGGGAGACCGGCAAGTCTCCGAACACCACGGTAAAAGGTATCGTGTCTCCTTGTGTATGCTTGCAACTCCTTATTTACGTTGTTGCAATTTACATTCTTAGAATTAAATTGCTTGCTTGTATTTAGGATTGCAAATTATTGTTAGAGATATAAATAGTTAGTGCACTTAGTGAGCTTAGTTGACTTAAGCTTTAATTGTCAAAACCTTAGTTTATCGCTTCTGTATCTATTATCATTTAGGTTTTGACATAAAGGTACTTAGGTGTTCGTTTAATTAGAGACGAAATTTTTATAGACGCCTATTCACCGTCCTCTAGTCGGCATCCTCGATCTTACAACGGCCGTCTCGGGTCGTGGGCCTCAGAGAGCCGATGCACGGAGACGGGGCCAGCTGGAGCGGCGTCGTGCCCGGCCGCAGATGCGCATGGCCGATGACGAGGCCGAAGGTTGGAGGAGGCCGACGGCAACGAGCGAAGGAGCCGTGACAGCGAAGGTGGCCGCCCCGGGATTGGAGATTTCTTCTCCTGGGGGCAGCGACAACAGAAGTAATGGGGTGACGCAAGTGCAACGCTGGTAAACTCTAACCCTAGAACCTAGCACTCTGATACCATGTTATGAATAATACTTATTGTATTCAATATGAGACCAGTAGACCATAATATATAAATTACATAAGGGTATAAAAAGAAAGCCTATATAAAGCAATACTTATACAAGGAAAACTTATATACGGAGATTCTCCATATATGACAATAATTTTCATCAGATAATATGCTCCATATGGCCATATCACATATCTCTTTCAGTACTACTGATTACTGCTAAGTATTACTAGTTCTGTTTCTATATCAAATCTCAAGATGACGCGCGCGCGCACGCATAAACTCGAACGAACTAGCACAGATTACATCTTCAGAGAGTCGATATTGTTTCGGTCTTGTTGGAAGGCGTGCTCCTTTAGGCTCTAAAGATCCGGTCTTCCAAAAGCACGTTCACTGAAGTTTGAGGTACCTTCTCCTGGAACAAGAAACCACAACGCAGCACCGTTATCCATTACTACAAATAAAAAGAAGAGGAAACTAAAGCTGGTAGTCTTTTTCATTCAAGACAACAAAATGGCCACTATTCAGAAAGTGCTTTATATTCATCAGAAAGGCGAAAAACTTTTAAGGTGTTGGGGTTCTGTATTTATTTGCTTGCAAGCCTTCACTAAAATATGCACGGTTGCTTACCACTGTGCAAGGAGTAATAGCCATGGGTCCTATCCTTCCTCTCTTTGGAGAGGGATGCAGAGGCAACTACTGAAAAAGATCACCTTCAACCATGTCCTAATCCTGCCTATTTGTCTCAGCCCAATGATTTGAGTACACAATTTTGAAAGCACACGGCGCAGCAGCGCAAACAGATTAATGGCAAGAATACCGGTTGTTCACCTGCACAATATAATTTCCAGACCAGCAAATGCTAGACTACAAGCCTATATTATGTAGTACTGAGTCCAGACCTATTTCTCCTTTCAGGGGAATGGACTTATCTGTTCTACTTTAGTGATTAGGTCATGATTAGATATTAACAATTAACTAGGAGCACTAGAATTTCTCCATATATTTCCCAAGAAAATTAAATTTTAAACTGAAACTAAATTGGATCAGATAGTGGCCGTAGTAATCCACTAAAAATGAGACCATGGAAAGGTGATGTTGTCTGCTGTCTGAAATTTTGCCATACTAACTGTTTCTAGTGTATCCTCCATTTAGTTGAATTTGCATGTCGCCAAACAAAGCGGGTGGTGACAACTAAATAAGGGAGAGTAAATAAAATGGAGCAAAAGGGACTTTTCTCGTTGATATGAAGTCTCAATCAACACGGAGCATAAAACAGGAAGAAAGAGCACACAATTTTGTCACTAGTTGGAACGTGGAAATGCTCCTTATATACAAGGCCCACATGGTAAAAACGCTTTATCATCAGATGGAACACGACAGCTGTTATGTAGATAAGTTCGGAAAAAGGGCAATTTGCAGAACTGGTCAAATTTCTTATTTTACCAAGAATGTCAATCGCATGGGTAAAATATTCAAGAAATAAGTCAACTCAAGCAAAATCCTAAGAACAATGGTTTTGACTTACCTTTTGGAAAACACATGATAAGGATAATCAAGGCTGGGCCCACACACTGGAAAGCGAGCAAAGGAAACATAACAGAAGGAACAAGCTATAAAAGACATGTCGCAGATTAAGGGGGAAACATAATTTAGGTGGAGAACGGAATTTAGAAAGTTAGAAACCATCAAATGAACAAAAGCTTCCAACTCAAGTGACTGCATCCAGAAAAAACAACACAGTTCTTGAACATATACCCAAGACTACAGTGTATAACAGCATAATAAGAGGATGTACAACGTGATGATGCATATATGGAACAGCCATTGAGAGAGTATTGGGTTACTTAACTACCTCTGGTCCTCATTGGCACTGCCCCAAGAGTTGCTGTTGCTAGCGCTGGAGCTGCTGTAGTGGGATCCTTGACGACGTCCTTCTGACTCAATGAGCTGCAGGTCCTTCAGCAGCTCTTCATAGTGCCTCTTCACCTCATCGTCTGACTTTCCACCACCGACTGCTCGTGCCACATTCTGCCAGCGGTCTGGTGTATCCTTCTCATACGTCGCCAGTGCCCTCTCGAACAGCTTGTTCTGATTTGCTGTCCAGGATGAACTCATTCTCCTTTCTCCCCACTTTTGCTGTTTCCTCAGCAAGAAGAAAAGGAAGGCCAAGGGGCTAGTAATGTCTACTACTTATGTCTGCTTGTGTTTCTATGGAACAAAGAGTGAGCGCAGCGCTGCTATATATATCGAGGGGGCTGCGAATAACACCTAGTATTAGTGGGGGGTGTACTGTATTAGCATTAGGCAACGAGTTGACAAGCATTTATAGGAGGGAGCTACAAGGGAAAGGGCAAGAGAGGCCATTGTTTCATTAATTTGGTGCATATTAAAGTTGTCGAGAGGAGTTAGAAGTTTACCACACCTCAGCTATTCTGGGGAGATGAGATCCCTTTAGGCTTTGTTTGGGAGACCTATTCCCGACTAGGATCCACGTGAGTGAGCTAGGAATTTAAACTAAAATCCCGAGCCATTCACCTGAATGGCCCGGGATTGTGGCCCAGTCAAACAAGGCCTTAATCCCCCCACCCCCCAACACCAAAAAAAAATCTGTAATCTGTATCCTTTATTCTCGCTTATTGATCAGAACCATAACTTTAAGTGTGCATGCGGTACTTAACATATGCTAGATATACCTAAATTACTACAATGCACAAGTGGTAAGGTACCCCTGCTACAAGCATTTGTGCTTTGTAACCAGCACGATAATACCATGCCAGCATCCTTATTGATGATACCAACTTGCAGAATATTTTGTGTAAAGGTGTTGTCCCGTACTGATTTCCAGTCAATTGTTTGGCTGTAGAAACCACATACAGTTTCCACCATCAATTGTAGCAATAATTATGAGAAGCAGACCTTTTCTGGAACAGAAGCCCTGACTATTGCACCTCCGAGACAAAACTAATGACTAGCAATTTGTGTTGACATTCTCCCCTCTGAAGGAGATATCTTCAAAGATTTTTCTATCACAAGCTAATGATGAGATTTGTTATGTGTAAGGCCTAACCAGCATTGTATACATAATATTCTACTATTTTTTGGTAGTGTTAGAACCTTTACACTCAAAAGGGCAAGAGAAGAGAAGAGCAGATTCTTTTGTGCAATCCATTTATCGTGGGTCAGTCTTCACTATTAGCTCTGCATCTTCATCAGAACTCTTTAATGGAGATGCCACCCAATTTAGTAGGAATTAATACACATTAAATATATGCCCATCTGGCCTTTATCTTATTCAGGAAAAAGGAGCCTTTATTGGGTCAGAAAGGATAGGAGTAATTACCCCCCTCCATATTTCTATTCAATTAATCTGTAACAGTATATGGATTACAATGGGCAGAGAAGAAAGATAAGCAAAGCGGATGTATTAATCAACTGTCATATATGGTCGAACATATTGGACAATATCCAAATCCATCCCTACTATCTGTCCAGAGTCAACTTTGAGTGTAATGATGACAAACTGTACATATTATTCAGTTAAGTGCCCATCGTCAGAAACAGAGCTAAAAACAGTTGATTCATTCAAATGCTATTACAGATTTCTTCCAATTCCAAATCGATTAACAAGATCCAGTATACAATGAATTGACATAATTAGATTTGGGATTCATGGGAGCTTCTTGCTATGCAAAAGGTTACACGTTCAATTTTCATAGGAAAATAACTGGTGGTCTGTCAGGGTATTACTGTAAGGACCTGGAAATTTAAACCAAGAAAATAAAATCATTAAGCGGCCAATCAAGAATATAATGGGCAATTAAACTGGATAACCAAGGTTATGCACAGGTAATTAGAGTGACCAATATACCCTCATGGTAGCAAGTAAAGACCTAGGGGTAAAATGGTAAACAGAGCACAGTGGAAATGAAGATAAGGGCAAGCACAATAGTAGAGGTGGGCAATTTTTAACCGAAACTGAAAAACCGAACCGAATTAATCGAAAAAATCGTTTTTTTCGGTTTTCGGTTCGGTTTGTATTTTGACTCTGTTCGGTTTTTGGTACTCGGTTCGGTTTTTAAATCTCAGAAACCGAACTAACCGAGCTACCGAACTGAGTAACCTTAGCCCACCCGGCCTTGCGGCGCTAGCGCTCCATTCCCCTTTCTCTCGTAGCCGCAGTCCCGCTCATGGCCTCGTCTCCTTCCTCTCCATGTGCCCCCTCACCTCCCTCCCTTGCCGCCCGCCGCGCCTCCTCCTCCTCTCCCTTGGCTGCAGCTCGGTGGCTCCTCCAACCGCGGTCCCGCCTCTCCCCTCTCGCCTCACTCTCCCAGCCCGAGCCACGCGCGCGCCTCCCATCTCGCCATCCGGCCTTAGGCGGCAAGACGGAGAGATCTCCGCAGCAGAGGCCATGGCGGGCTGTCTTCTTGAGGCGGCGAACGCCGAGATCCCAATGTAGATCCGGGAGGACCCGCGGCGGCCGGCGACGTCGGCCGTGGGGGCGCTGCGGTCCCCGATGTCGGCGATGATGCTCGCCATGTTCGCCGGCAAGGGAGATTCTCGTGGTAGGGTTCCTCGGCTCAACGGCTCGAGCTTGAGGTTTTTTTGTTGCCGGTGTAGGAGCGGAGGAGCGGGGGAGAGAGCGATGACATCAGAGGAGGACTCGCCGGTGATGAAGACGATGAAGGGCGCAGTGACGGTGCTGGCCGTAGGGACCATCTGGGGAATCGTCGTCGCCACTTGGTACGACGTGCCCCGGGTGGAGCGCCATGTCGCACTCCCAGGCCTCATCCGAATGCTCAAGATGTGCGGCAGTTATGGGGTCACCTTCGCCGCCGTCGAAAGGGCTCTACATCGGCGTCGAGCAGCTCATGCAGAGCCAGTGCAAGAAGCGCGACTTCGTCAACGGAGCCATCGGCGCTTCTTCTGGTCATTGCTAAATGGTCATTGCCTTCCAATTTGGTTAAACCGAAAACCGAATTAACCGAACCGATTCGGTTCGGTTTTTAGATGAAATCGGTTTCGGTTCGGTTAGCAAAATTCAAAAACCAAAATATTTAAAAACCGAATTAACCGATTGCCCACCCCTACACAGTAGATTCACTTCCCTTGACCTTCACCAAAATCGAGAGCCTACAAGGAGTACAACCATTCATCTCCCTTAGCTCCTTCCCAAACCGAGAGCTTTACCAGTGCATTCCCCTTTCCAAGCAAGAACCAGAGCAAGCTCTCCCATTCACTCTCAAGACCGAGAGCAAGGAGGAGCACGGCAAGAGAGCAAGTACCAGCCGAACCAAACCGAAGCACAGCCAGGATGAGGAGGTCAGGAGAAGAGCAGCCAGAGGAGAAGGGCAAGGAGGAGCACAGCCAGGAGGAGCAGATCGAGCCGAAGCTCAAGGAATTGGCCACCTCCATCAGTGCTTCCACCCCAAACCAACATTCATTTTCATCAGAGAACCAACTCCATCAGGTGCACAAGTAGAGTAGCAATACTAGTCGGGTAGAGTAGCAAGTAGATCGGGGAAAACCATCATGATCTCAGTAGGGGAGGCAACCCTAGGGGCCGCGAGGAGCGTCCCGGCCACCACCGCGCACCCCTCGGAGTGCGGGCGTTGCCGATGTCGTCACCTCGTCTCCCAGCCTAGAGCACCACCCCTTTAGTCATCATAGACCCATGCTTACCTTTGAACACATCTAGCCATGCTTACCTCAAGCAACCAGCAGCCAGTAAAGCAAAACCCAAATCAAAATGGCAATGCAGTAGAAACCAAAGATCCAAACCAAGTAATGGCCAGTAGGGGAAGTGAAGGCTCGGCTGCGGGCGGCCGAGCCAAGGGCGAAACTGAGGGAGGCCGGCGGGGCCGAGGCCGGTGAGCCAGCGACCAAGGAAGAGGCCAGGCCTGAGACCGGGTAGCCGCTGGCTAGTGTCGAGAGCCAAATCGCCTAGAGGGGGTAGAGAAGAGGAAGTAGAGGAGAACCCGAGAGAGAGATGCAAGGGGGAAGGAAGAAGAGAAAGCAGAAAGAGACCGAGAGCATTCGACTGAAATGGAGAGAGAGAGGGGAGAGACCGAGAGCTGAGCCAGGAGTTCGTCTCCAGTGGGTAGAAAAAAAGTAGAGGAGGAGAAACCGAGAAGGAAGCTGAGAATAGCCGGCCGAAGAAACGCAGGAGAGGAGGAAAAGAAAAAGAAAGGAGAGAAAAAGAAAAGAAGAAAGAAAAAGAGGGGAAGAGAAAAGAAAAGAGAAAAGAAAGAGGGAAAAATTAAGGAAATGGGTTGATCGTCACAATCTGCGATTAGTTTAAATAATTATCTAGTTGTATGTCTAAAAATCAAAAGGATGATAGATAACCATGGTTAATGAGAAAATCAATTACATAAACCGAAATTAACACCCTTCATCTACATAAGATTACAACTATTGGAAATGGTTGGACGCCATAAAAGACACTCAAATAAATTGCCATAGAATTAACATCCTATGATTTTCAGGATAGGAACCGAACCAACCAGACCACCAGCTCCAACATTCGAGCGAGGCCGTACATTCAGATTTTATACCAAGCAAGCTTTCTTTGATCATTGTTTTATTAAATATTTTCAAATGCTTTTATATATTTACATATACCATCGCTGCATTGGAAAACTTATATTACAAATGAAAACCTTAAAAAAGTTGCGGATGAAAAGTATGGGTTGAGAAATGGATTGATGAGTTGATAATTGGATTTGGTATTTGGATTGGCTCATCTAGCTAATGGAATGGTTGGCGTATGTGTATTATGGTTGGTAGAGGGCGCCGATGAGAAGGATTGTCATGCCGATGGGGTCCTCTACATAGGCTATAATATAAGGTCAAACAACTAACACCTGGACAATGAGTTGTAATTCCAGTATCAATCATAATGTGTGAAATCGGTCAGAAAAGGTTGTCCTATGAAAGTATTAGAATCTCCACATTGGGTGAGAAATCTAGTGCGTGCCTCTGGGATATGCCGGTAGATCCGGAGGTGCAGGCAACTTTGGTGGCGGTATATTTGAAGACATGGGTAGAGTTATTGCCGACGGGTAGTCGGAGTACAACTGTAACTGCGAGTTGTGGGACAGCCTGGGATAGGTGTCCCCGACTCGAGTACAGAGTTAGAGATCTAATATTGGATTAGTGAAATATTCTGGAGCCTCAGAGGATGTGGTCACTATGAGTAAAGTGATACAAACCTGCGCAGGGTAAAATCATGAATTCATGCTAGTCTCTTGGATTGGAGACTACGGAAGCTAAGTCTACCTCATATACGGTGTTAGTAGTTGTTTTCCAAAAATAAAAATAGACAACCTTTAAAGAATGAATTTTAAGGAAGGTGATCATTGGATGGACTTGGATTGAGTTGAGAGAAAATTCACTATCTGTAAAAATGAATTTTGAGGAAGGTGATCATTGGATGGACTTGGATTGGGTTGAGAGAAAATTCATCTATTGCATTTTGCTAATAATGCTTGCTGAGTACTCCTATACTCACTCGTACTTAAATCCCCCTCTGCTTAGAATGTTAGTCCTATGGATCCACCTACGAGGTGTGGGGTGAGGATTGTACGCAGGATCAGGACTTACAGGAGGATGACTACTACTACTATCAGGAGGACTAGGTGGTTTAGTAGACCGTGTCCTCGTTTTGGTAGGTCGTCAAGGTAATAGATGGTTGTAATATATTTTTGTTGTATTTGGATCGGATGTATAATTAATGTAATGGGCATGTAGCCCCGCGTGGCTCATGGACCGTAATAAAGTTTCCATCTCAGAATCTAATTATTGTTTTGCTACAATACTCTGCATATGGTATAGTAACTGATGAAGTGTCGAGTTGCTTGATATTTTGTTAGCTACTATGTCGAGATTCGTGTAATTAACTTGGCATAATGGCAGTGTTATTGTAGTTACCCCGGGCGAATTATACGGGTTGCCACATGTGGTATCAGAGCAATGATTACGAGAACCACGCAATTAAATAACTAGAGACTGATAGGAAGCCTAAGTAAAAAGAGATCTCTCTGGCATCAACTATATTGTAATTTTCACCTTGTCAATTAATAAGTGCTAAATTTAATCTTAAGTATTTTGTTAATATGACCACCAATACAAATTAGAACCCTTTTTGCAGGATGTCCCGCTCTAGGATCCCTACAGTCCACGTTCAGGATCAGCATGTGGTGCTACTAGGGCAGCTTGTATAGGAGCTAGGAAGCGGCTGGGTAGAGTATTTCCAGGAGACTTATGAGGACCTAGCTACGCCCAAGGTTGGGGTAATTGTTTTGGGGTTAGTGGTCCAGCCTAGCTACTATGAGGAGTTCACTGCTCCCTGGCATCACGCAGAGTACTTCTTACCTCTTCATGATGCTGTTAGGAAGGCATTGATAGCACTTAGGGCTCAGTTTATGAGGCACATGAGTGACACCTCTTTTAGTCAGTTCCCTCTTTTTACTCACGGAGTTCCTCGTCCCCCACCACCTCTTTCACCTCATCTATATAGTACTGGTGAGATCTCGGTACCCTCAGCCCAGAGAGTCACCAGTAATTATATGATGGCAGGAGTCACCAGTAATTATATGATGGCAGCTAATGCCATGTACTATGAGGGGATGAATGAGGCAACGACAGACGCCCAAAGTACAGCCACGTACCGGCGTCTGCAGTATAGTGAGGCTGAGTCAGAACGTGAGTTCCTTGAAGCCACCCTTTTGCACATGATGCCCCTAGACACCGACCCCTTTGCTACACCAGCCACCACAACCACCTCCATAGTGCCACCTTCCACCACTCATCCACCACCTCAGTTGCACCTACCCAGCAGTATGCTTTCTATCCAGAGATGAGTATCCCAGCCCCAGCACCCTCCACGTACCAGTATGCTTTCACTCTAGAGATAGGTATTCCTATCCCTCAGGTTATATTTAGACCCTCTGCCGCATATTCCTTGCCACAGTGTAGGTGGTCTTCTCACCGCACTACCCGCATGAGTGTACATCCTGGTCCTAGTATCGATGCGTCTTATTTGACCACCTACTTAGGACAACTAGGCCAGGGTACGAGTGCAGGAGTTCAGGGTCAAGAGGTAGAGGAGGATCCAGAGGAGGCTGCCGAGGAGTAGAGTGGGGGCGGGATTCAGTTTTTATTTCTGTATCAGTGATGTAATATGTAGCTTGTAGTAAAACCTTTGTATGAGATGTTGTATTACTACTTATATTGCAAGAACTAAGTATTGTAACTATCCTTCTATCAGTTGGCATTTTATTATGTTCAGGATGTTTGCACATAATAAAATGCCAAATGATAATGAGATGCAACTAACCCATTACACTATATGTTTGCACATAATAAAATGCCAAATGATATGAGATGTCTGCTGTCCAGTAATATGATGCTCTCTTGGCAATGAATCTACTTTTACAAATATGGTACTTAAACAAATTAGATTCAAGATATTTATTTGAATCTTTATCATCTCAAACCCGTACCAGGCAAAGGTGTGGCACTAGATTTCCTCTTTTCAGTCTTCAAAGGAAGGTATTTGCTTTCAATTATTTTGCTCTTTTTATAAAAGTAGGAGAGAACCACGACAGTCTTCAAATCTATATCTTAACTGAATTTATGTTGACCAACAAACTGAATTTATGTTGACCAACAAAAATCCAAGATTCACTACACTATCAGCCAGCCATGGTATGTGATGAATGCATGGTTATCACGGTGCCCCGGCGAGGCGAGTCGCCTCCGGGGCGCCTAGGCGAGGATTAGGCGACCAAAAAACTCCATTAAATCCCTTGACCCGCTACAGATCCACTAGCCGCCCAGTGAGCGGCCCAGCCTCCCTTTCTCCCTCTCTCTCGACCCGCCCACCCCGACCTCCCTCCTCTCTCTCTCTGTCTCTCCAGTACCGCCCGATCGGCGCCCACCGACCTCTCTTTCTCTCCCACCCCATCCATTCGACGCGCCTCCTTCTCTCTCTCTCATGGCGCGCAAGATACATCCGAAATGACCTTGCCTGGCGATCACCACCGGACACGCCGCCTCCTTCCACCGGCATGCCGTCAACATCGAGCTACCCTGCCGGATTCGAGGCGGCGGTGTGGGGCGGATCCTCCTAACCCCACGCCAACCAGATCGCCTCACGCCGTCGGCGACTCCGTCTTTGCCGACATCAAGCTCCCCCTTGCCGGATTCCCAGGGCGACGGTGGCGGCGATGGAGTTGGAGGAGATGGAAGTGGCGGCGACGGAGGTGGAGGCGAGTCAGGCAACGGGATCTTACCGGATCTAGTCGCTGGCGGTGGAGGCGGATGGGCAGAGCTCCTTTGTCGTCGTCTCCTCTCCACGCACTCATCTCCATCTGGTGCACGGTTGGGCCATTGCGGCAATGACGCCTAGTCGCCTGGCGACGCGACACGGCCAGCGAGCGACCGCCGTCTCCAAGCGAGCGAGCCAGCTGGCGGTCTGCCCGCCTGCGATCGGACGCGTAAGCGTCTGCCGTGATAACACTGGATGAATGGAGAAAAACCATGTCAAATATGAAACAAAGAGTCAAAATCCACAATCACACAAATGTAAGTGCTAGATGGCTATTGAGTTGCATGCACCAGCCAGTTCACCCAAAAGCTTAAGCTAATGAGGAAAGGTGGTCAATTCACTTATACCTCAACACTCCCCCTCACGTATAGGTTCCCTCAGGCCTAGGACGTGGAATAGAAGTGGGCTGCAATTATTATTTTTTAATTGCGCCAACCGGGTCTTGAACTCGAGACCTCTTGGCTCTGATACCATATTGAGTTGCATGCACCAGCCAGTTCACCCAAAAGCTTAAGCTAATGAGGAAAGGTGGTCAATTCACTTATACTTCAACAATGGCACCAATGGTTTTAATTTATTACGGAGGCCTAATTATCTAACCTATGTCCTTAAGCATGTTGGCCCATACAAAAAGAAGGATGTGTACAAGGATCTTATTAAGAAGAATGGTATATGCTGACCTCCTAATCTTCTGACACTCTCAAAAGAACGCAAGAGCAAGATTTCTCTGGTTTAAGTATGTATTTCTCTACAAATAAGTATGGAATTATGTGATGGTGAAGTCATAAGGATAAAAGAATAATCAAATATAGCATCAGAAAGATTGAATTCTCAACACAGATGTGCACTTGATGAAAAGTAGGGAACCCCAAAAGGAAAAGGTAACTGATAATGGATCTGTGGCATAGGAGCCAAAGAATGAGGCCTAGATAAGGCATGATAAAACCACTGCCAGAGGAGGAGGTGATGAAGTAAATAGATAGAAATAGAATAAGATCTAGCTGATCTCGGAGCTCAGATGTTCCTTCTGCTAACAGAATAAGTGGTCCAGTTTTTCTGTAGACAGCCGATTGGCACGTATGTTCATAATAACAGCACAATTAAGCAATGGACAAGAATGGCACAAGAAAAAGAATTTAATTGTTTAGGTGCATAATATGACAGTCTTGCGTACTTGAGTGTAAATTCAGATCACAGATAGAATGTGCAGTACACTTTTACAGCGTAATAATTATACAGATGGCATGTTTACAACGCTATGCTAATCCTAAGATTGAAATTATTGAAATGAATGTAAGAACATTTGCAATATAGCCTTTTATCATGAATAAGATAACACTCCATAAAAATTGCTATGATCCACTTATATGTTCAGAACTTGGACTTAGCATAAACAAATGAAATGTGTTTTCAAATATCACGGGGACAATAACATGGCCTGAATAACCTGAAGTTAGCTTGATGATATAATAAACTACCACACTTTCCTACACCTAATCTTATGTATGTAAATAAACTTATCACCATGGTAAATAAACTCATAACATGGGAAAAACAAATGCCGGATACAAACTAGTACAGCAAGCAAGATAAAATGGCTCCCTTTGACTAGCACAGACTTTTAGCCGTTATTCTGTCCATATTCATCCCTAGACCAGATCAACTTAATGATGCCAGAATTAGCAACGATTATCCAATAGGACCAATACTATGAGAAGTGGAGTCATCGCAGACTTAAAGTGGAATTTGGGGCCATAGCAAGGACACCATGTATTCTAGAGCTATGTGGTTTTCTTAGTTGTTGAAGACCAACACATTTAACGTGAATGGAGGATCCCACGGATCTAAAAAAATTGAGCATAAACTTTAACATGATTCTCATTTTGTTCTGAATCTTGACCATGAACATTGGATGTAAGCAGATGCTTGATCTCAAATGTTAAAATCCATTAGGTGCCACAGTAGATTTTGCTAAAAAATAAACGCAACACCGTGCATCTCGATCTATCCATTCCATCGTTTCGGCACGACACAACTGGCCCAGTGAGCTCATGCATAAAAAATTTCAGTCAAGGAATAGGAAGCCAACACGGAGACGTTGTATACGACCAACCAATTCGCTTAACGAGGCATTCTACGCCACCTCACAAATCGCACTACAAACATTTCTGCTAGACACATCCCAAGTATTTCTGCTAAACACATGGGTCGCCAACTTAGGAATGCCATTGCCACCTCCACCCCACCGGCAGTGCCTTTCTTCTCTCAGAGGCATACCAACAAACACCTGGCCTACGCGCGTGCTAGCGTTGGGGGGCGGGTATGTATCCTCACCTCGCGGTTACCTCGACAGGGCCGAGGGAAGTCCACGGCGCCTGCGAGGACGCATTGGTCATCTCGCAGAGCGCTCCGCATTTGAAGAGAGGCGGTTCTCAGGCAGGCCGCAGAGGTGGAGTGGAGGGGATTGGGAAGGGAGGCAGGAGAGGCTGAGAGGCGCGATGCGGCGGGGAGGGAGGCGGAGCTTCCGGCTTCGTGCCGGTTGCGTAGGAGACGATGGCCCAGGCGGGGGCAACGGCCGGGAGCGCAGACCCGGCCCGGTCCGCTACTTACACGAGGCGGCGCTTTTCTTGACTCCCTCTGACTTTTTTCCCTTCAATTCTGACCCCTTCGAACTGTAGTTATAAAAATATATAACCCTACTATACCGGGAAGAATCCCTGGATGGGGAGAGCAGCCACGTGTCGCCGGAGCCGGCTCGGCTCGCGGCTCGGCTCGAGCCGCGAGCCGAGCCGAAAAATATTTACGGATAGGTCCTTTTTTACAAAAAAATTACAATCAGGTCCTTGTTCGTAAAAAAATTATAAACAGGTCCTTCTTCCCGAAAAAGAATATATATTACAATTTGGCCTTTTATGCGTTTTTAAGGCTTGCGCTCGGGTCCTTTTCCATAAAAAAAATTACATCTAGGTCCTTTTACGTTACGAATAGGTCCCTTTTTTCAAAAAAAATATACATCACACTTAAGTCCTTTATGCGTTTTTACTGCTTGCGCTCGGGTCCTTTTCCACAGAATCAAAATTACGTTTAGGTCCTTTTCCGTCAAGAAAAAAACGTACGGATCCTTCTTACCGAAAAAAAACATATATTTCTTCCCACTTTTTTTTACCATTAAGTTTAAGCCTTTTTTCCGAAAAAAAAAACTCAACTTTCTCTTGTGGAAGGCGGCGCCCGCGGCGTGGCACGCCGCGTCCAAGATGCTAGTAACCATAAAAGTCAGCAGAGGACTATGTTCACATATCGCAGCAAGAAGTACTACGCAACACTAGTTCGGAAGGAGCAACATGTGAAGTAGTGCTACCTGGGTGATATTAATTAAGTGGTTTAATAAAACAAAGTCATTAATTAAGTGATTAATTAATTAAAATGAATACTTAATGCCACATTTCATTCGAAGTAATTCTATATTGTGCCTTCCTGGGAGAGGAGACAATTTTTTTTAAACTTATCCATAAGGATGTCAAATTTTTTTTTAAATGTGAGGGATAGAAAACTTGAGATGACTTCCAAAAGCATGGCAAGAGCTCGCGAATTTTTATTTTAAATAATATAATTTTTTATTCAAATTGCAAAAATATACGTCTATCTCAAAAAATTACAAAAATATACTTTTGTATACGGGCGATCGGTCTTGTTAACGCAGCGATATTTCTCTCTGTCTGTGTCGGTTCTAAAGAAAATCATAACTTTTTCATATTATGTCGGATGGAGATGAACTTTATATAAAAATTGTATCTCTCGACGGGATCTACAACTTTTGTATACAAACTTTTTCAATTGAAATCCATTTAGATAGTCAAAAATGAGATAGAATGTTCAGATCTAAAAACAGATCTGTTTTTTAGATCTGAAACTTCTATCCTATTTTTGGCTATCTAAATGGATTAAAATGAAAAAAAAATTGTATACAAAAGTTGTAGATCCCATCGAGAGCTACAATTTTCATATAAAGTTCATCTCCATCCGATATCATATGAAAATGTTATGATTTTTTAGAACCGACCGCAAATGAAGGAAATATCGCTGCGTGAAAGTCAAGACCGATCGCTCAGATATAGGCGATCGCCCCATACACGGACTATCGCCCTATGTACGGACGACAAAAATATATTTTTGTAATTTTTTAAGATCGACGTATATTTTTACAATTTGAATAAAAATTTGTATTATTTAAAATAAAAATTCAAGAGCTCGCTATCAGTGACGGGACCCACTTATCCAGCCCAACGGGGCAACTGGCAAGCGCGCTAGCCCATCAACAAGCCTACGGCCCACGTGCTACGGTTGAGGTAGACCCCAACAGCCGAGAGTGGCAGCCCATCTACCAAACAACCTGGCTCCCGCGGCCCGGCGGACAACCAGTCTACAGTATCCCACCCGGACCATCTAGGGGTGCAAGTGGGGCGGGCTTTTGCATGCTGGCGCTATCTCGCAAGGAAATATCCAAATGCGGTTGGCGGGCTTGGTGGCTGAGCCCGCAAGGCACTTTGCATGTGCAGAAAACAGCTAAGCAGTACGAAATACTAATCCTGAGTGACTGAGTAAAATGCTTTTGGAAAAATAACAAAAAAAATGTAAGAACCACCCAGAAATAACTTTTTCTTATGACGAAAGCAACAAAAATCAAGAGATAAGAACAGAACATGATTGATAGACAGGGGCGGATCCAGCTCTAGTGTCCGGTATACACGGCACCCCTGAATTTTTTTGAAAATTATGTGTATACCTTTTATTAGCTGTAGGTTCGGATTGAATCTGTACTTTATTACAATTTGATAATACTAGAGACAGTTAGATGCAAATTGCATTTCATACCCTCTGTTTAGATTTTTGTAGAAAGATTGTTATCATTTCTTTTATTTTTTTTTGCTCTAGGTACCTGTGGCACCGTGTGAATGATACGAAAAGCATCAATGATGCACCTTCAACATAAATTTTATAGCTCTGCCACTAGATAGACAAGATGAAGATGAAGATGCAGATATGCTCCATGAAGGTCACATCCTGCGGCCGATCCTTACGCCGGATGTAACCGGCAGCGACAGCCGGTAAGTACTCTGGGTAGCCTTTCTCGACCTCGTAGTGCATGCAGGAGATGCCCTCGAGTGTCGGCTCTAGATCCAGCAGCTCATCGGCACTGCAGCGAGAGCACGAGGCGACGGTGGGTGGCTGGCGCCGAGGAAACTGAGGATGAAGGGGAAACAGTAGGGCCTACAGACGAGTGGGAGGTGTGCGATGGTGATGGCAACACCCACGAAGGAGGCGTCGCCGATATGGGGTGGCCGAGTGGGTGCCAACTCGGCGAGCGAGGTGGTGCGACCACCGTTGATGCGACTTACACTTGCTTCTTCCCCTCGTCTGTGAACTTGCAATGCGGCCAAGCGATTTCCAGCGGGATATCTTGCCCGCCTATAGCCGCTACAGCTAAACGATTGGGCCGCATACAGTTTAGTGGGCTGTTTTAGCGGGTTACCGTGCCTTTCCGGTAGTCTTCAAAGCGATGCACCGGCTGCCCGTTATGAGCACAAGAAAATGCAGTAACACTATGCATTTCTTTTATTTTTCTCGCAAACCTAGCTACTTAACCATCTAGGACGAAAACTTGCCCAAGAAAGCTCAGTTTTTATAGCATTTACGACGATAAAGTTATACTACACTTCCACGATACATCACCGAAAAGTCCGAGCAGTCGTCCACTCTACTCGGGAGCTGGATCCACCGGCGATGATATATACTCTATATAACACTAGTATAGTGCTCTATCTTTCGATTTTATTTTTTCAGCATGTAATATATGATCTTTTCCTTTTCTAGAACGTTTGTTTTCTTTTCCTTAATTCTAGGATATTTGTTTCCTTTTCCTTGAGATGATGTTGGAGGTGGGGGGAGATCTGTTGTGGGTCACAGGGATGAGTTAGACACATTAAACAATGGCCATCGGATGTGGGTGAGTAAAGCTGAGGAAAGATCTGAGAGGTTAATTTTGATAGAGGCAAGTTTTTGGGGACGTTTCGCTGGGTGCATGAAGGTTGGACCATCTCTAGTGGGGTGCATTATTTGGGGTGGACGTAGAAAAGCATGCTTAGGTGCATTATAAAAGAGTATAGATATAGCTGGAGTAAGTAGTACTATCCAGAATGGTGGGTCCATCCTTAGTGTTTCTTGTACTGAAAAGTTCAGAGACGTAGACGTAATTGCGCGAGCTCGCTTTGCTCATGTTTGCTCCATTTCGCTGTGTCGGTTGGGAATTGGGATTGGGTGCGGTTTTCCCCGTGGCAAATACACCCACAATTTGCGGGACATAGATCCTGTGCAGTTGTAGTGGCAACTGTAAAGTTTACGGTTGCTGTCCGATTATTGGATCAAAATCGGGCGCGCGAGATTTTTCGGGTATTGTAGCAAAACCTTTTTTTAATTCGGACCGTCAATTCGCTCGATCCAACGGTTGAATTCCCAGCAACTGCAAATTTGGCAGTCACTATTGTGACTGCCAAGGATTTGGGTTCCGATTTGCGTCTTCAATTTCCGATGTATTATGCAGATGTATGCATGGTGTGATGCAAGCTTTGGAGCTGGCCTATGGATTCTGATCGTTTTGTAATACAAAGGTATTCTTTGAGATAGATTATGAAAATACATATTCTGAATTTTAGGAGAATTAAGTGGGTGGTGCTTCTACAATTAGAAACAGAATTTATACATAAAATAAAAAAACTATCATCTTTCGATTCTTTCAAAATCCAGAATCTGCATTTCTATAATCTATCCAAAAAGGACCAAACATCTCTACTTCCTCTTAGGTCAAATCGAGTGTTGTAAACTGACAGAATATCTAGAGAGAATAGGAAATGCTTTTGCCTCGTACTGGACGAATACAAACCTGGTTGGACTGTAGATCTGACGGTCAAATTAAACGATCTTCTTGTCTTCAGAATGAGTATAGCATCTACTTCGTTTTTTTCTAATCGAGAATAGGATTTATGTAATTAACAGTTTTTTTTCGGTCGCTTGTATTTGAACTTAAATTTTTGAGAAATTTTACAGTGGATTACATAGGTAGTAAATAGTGGTAGTAGGAATCAAATCTAACCATTCATTCTCAAGGGTATTTTAGACTTTTCCTATCCATTCATCAAGGGTATTTTAGATTTTTCCTAATTCGTTTACAGTTTTGGATTCACCAAATACCTGGTGATCTTCAAAGACGTCTTATCCATTCATCTGTCATTCATCGGGATCACATGGCGTGTTTTACCGTAAAGAACAGATAGTATGACGGAATTTTTTACCCTTTTACCCCTCTTTCAATTTTACACCGATACTACAGGTGGTAGTATAACTAGATCTTAATTGATTTCAACCATTAAATTCAAAGGAATGGACGGCTTATATTGATTTTAATCCACTGTAAAAGAGCTCAGATTTTTCTTCTTGATGAAAAGATACGTATGTTTTTTTGTGTGTATTTTCGAGAGAAAAAAAGTGCATTCTACTACGCTTTACTATCCTAATGATCATTGTTGGAGGTATCGTTGAAAAAGATGATAATTAACCCACTGGTAACATTGTTCGTTGCATGCGCGCCACTCACGAGTTGTGGACGTCGTGCCGTGTCGGGCCAGTACGGTACAGATTTATCGTACTTCATGTCTGAACCGTGTCGACTCGGTTCGTCTTCGACGAGTCTAGTCAAGGCTCATTTGAGCTTCATGCCATGCCGGCTCAAATCTGATCCATTTGCACTATTGTGACGAGAGGAAAGGAGCCAAAGTATAGAGTTGAGGTAGTTGACATAAATATTATATAAAAAAGAACTAAAAATTATTTATTCTGGAACAGTTATACAGAGCGAGGGGATATGCCGAATACGGACGAGAAAGGGAGCAATGGGTGAGAGAAAAGAGTGAATGAGTAAACGAGAGAGATTGAGAGAGATGAACGAGAGAGGGAGAGATTGAGAGAGACGAGTGAGAGAGCTAAGAGAAATTGAGATACTTTGCACCGTCTCTCAATTTCTCATAGCTCTCTCTTTCGTCTTGCCCGTCTCTCTCAGGTGTCAGCGGCAAGGGTGGCGTCCATAGTACTCATACTCTGCGGGTCGATGGCTTTCATGCTGGGCTTCTTCTTCATGCTTTGGGTCATCGGCTCTGCTACAGTGTCGTGCCGGCCAGTGCCGCCCATTATACTTAGTTCTTAGGCTCGGTACAACCCGTACTACAGTGTCATATCGGTTCAACATAACCCACTTTGTACCATGCGGAGCTTTAAACCGGATCATATCACTACGTCTCGGATCGGCCCGAGTGCCCACCTCTGAATTCACGAATACTCAGCGTGCCTTCAAATCAAGAAGCGGTCATGCATGATGCACGTACTCATGTTTGAACTGTTCGTAAGCATGCCGTTGTATATTATACGCTACTAGTAGCTCCTTGCGTGTGCTCTTGGAATTTGGATCCTAAAAAGAGAGACTATTCGCTGCAGGCTATAGCACTTCTCCGTGTTCTGACTAGACAAAAAGATTTTCGCGTACATCTTTCTTACTTTACTAATTTACCCAGCTTTATGGTCAAGACTCGAGACCATTGTCCGATGTTCACTTGCACCACCGAAACCTTCTCCCGGTCAAGACGAGTCGCCTTTCCGCTACTGGAAATTCATACGCAACTGCTGCATATCTATGACGATAAAGTTCCACGACGGATCTCCTGACCGTACTAAAATATTGCAATCTTAATTTTTTGACTCTGGAGATCTGACCCGGACGAAGGACGACATATGCGTGCATGCGGGTCAATCACCGAGTTAACCGCGGCAACGACGACGTCTACGCCTGATCGCTGTTGATGTCAGCGGTTTGAAGCTTGAACACAAGCAGCTACCCAACTATTATCCTCTTCTACGGCATTTCTTCTGTGATCTCCATCGTCGCGCTATGCATGCGCCAAATGCACGCAACGGCGCGCGCGGTTCACACCGACAGTGGGTGATCGTCGAGCGAGAGTATATCAAGACAGATCGCCGACGTGTACTTCAAATAGTGCAATCTTTCCCGACTCCGGCGAAGGACGCACTACAGCAGCCAACAGGTCAATTACTGATCCGTCAGCTAACGGGGCGGGCCGGGGGCGGCACAACACAACACGACGACGACGCCGTCTACACCTGCAGGTTGCCGATGAGGTCAGCTGTTCGAACTTTGAACCGGCAACTCGTTCGATTCTGCGACGGCGTACGTTTCTGCGATCTCGCGCGTCGATTATTCGTCGCCCCATACGCGCCAAACGACGCACACAACAGCTAGCGACGACCCGCGCACCGCCCGTACGTACGCTCTGATCGGATCAAGGTAAGCACCGCCATAAACAAACGGAGAATACTATGTCTCGAAGACTCGGACGAGGTATGGCTCGCGCATCGTTGTCTCGTTGATGGTTAAGAGTACTAATATAATAATAGTATACAGTGGTTAATAAAAATTAGATATAGCCATCAATTCGTAGAAGTCTTTCTACTACTCTATTACTTGAAAAAGTATAAATAAATACTAGCTAATATAATCCGATTCATTACATAAAAAGAATAAACCATTCATATGATTTTAGTGTACCGTAGAGAAGCTCGTCACACATAGGCCGGTGGCGCGCTCAAGCAATAGCTGCGGACCAAGGTTCCAAAATTTGGCGAAATTTTGAAAATCTCGCTCGAGATTTCGGATTTTAGCCGGGGATGAGATCCAAAATCCCGGTCGGGTAAAAAGAATTGAAAAAATTCAAAATGCTACAGTGTTCTCAAAAATTTCGGCGAGATTTCCCCCCAAATCTCGGGTGATTTGACCAGTTTTTGACTTTTGAGGACCGGACTTGACCCAATAACTCTTCAGAATATCATCTTTGATGAAAATTTGTTGAAAACCCGAATTTTTGAGACATTTTATAAAAATAGCAGAAATATTTTCAGATTTTTTATAAAATTTCACAAACTTGATCATACTCTGAAAAATTTTTGGTACCATAGATAGAAATCTAGGATCATAAATAAAAAAGTTTAAAAGAATTTAACTTCATTTGTTATATTTATAAATTCAAAAACAGAATGAATATATATGGGATAGTAACAGTATCAGAATTTTATAAATTTGTTCGAGTGTGATCATGATCCAAATTTTTTATGAGAGCTTAAGGATTGCCTCAGCACCTTTCTCTAAAAGTTTCAAAAAATTTAAACCTGTTTTTATTGCTCAATAAAAGATTGTAACCGTAGAAGCATGCACTCTAAAGTCGAAAGACTCTGAAGTAGCACTGTCAAAATATTTGAAAATTCCATTGGTTTCATCATCATCTACAAATTTTATAGGAACATTACGGATGCTTCAAGACTATCCACAAAAATTTTCAAAATTTTCTGGCGTGGTTTGAATTTTGCCGGTATCACGATAGTAGCATTGTCCGAAATTTACCAGTATCCATTTCGTGCAGTGTGGAGCTTAATTAAATGAGATCTCAGGATTGATTCCTAGCTATCACCAATTTTTTCTGAATTCTTGCGTGCTCACAACAAGGAAAAAAAACTCGTAAAAAAAGTGTTGTGGCCGTGACTTAAACTTAGAACCTAAAGTTTGCAACTGTTGGACTTTACCAATGATGACTATTAGCACTAAGAAGTGAACTCTTTTATGTATGTTAGTCACATTAATTTTAATAGAGACTCAATCATTCACTTCCGACGCAGCTCATTCACTTTCCTCTCCGCAGTGGACCAACTCCAGCCAACCTCTCCCTGTCGCCCTCACTATCTCCGGCCAAAATTCGGCCATATTCGACCACATTCGGTTCACAAGAAAGGAAATCTCGGCTATTTACACTGAAATCTTTACAGTTTCAAGTGAGATTTCGGCTCTCTGACTGAGATTTCTCAACGATATAGGTAACGAAATCTCAACTTTTTATAGCGAAATCTCGGTATTTTTTACCAGATTACTGTCTGGTAGTTTACAGCACCAGAGGAAGTATCACTAGATTGTTGTCGATAACAAGGAGGTGGAGCTTGCACCACACATGTACTACTACTTGTAGGTACATATACGCATTGTTGTCCATACTTTGCATGATCCTACTCATTTAACTATGTATCTTCTTGCAATACATGTTCATACTGCATACTCATTCTTTAATTATGCCTCTTACAGGTGGTTCGGGCTGAGTGTTGCGTTCTGACGTAGTTCTCACATTTATTAACCACCGTTGCATGGTCATATATGTGGTGAATATGCTCCTGTATAGTTATATTTGTGGTGTATATATGATGAATTGCTATATGTATTAATTTTATTTCATGCCTATTATTTGTGATCCTAATATATATTTATTGTTTTTAATTGTAACCTTCAAAATCCAAATATCAGTCGAAATACTGTCAAAATTTCTAACTTTACAGTACCCTTGTAAGAATTTTATAAATTCACTGGAGTGTGATCACGATCCAAAATTTTGCTGAGAGCTCAAGCATTGCCTTAGAATCCTTCTGTAAAAGTTTGAAAAATTTTAAACCTTTTTTAGTTGCTCAAGCAAATCTATGTATTGATCATTAGGCTTTTATCACAACAGTAGCACTGTCAGAATTTTTTAAAATTCCTCGAGACTTATAAGTATCTGAAAATTTTATGGAAACATTAATAATGCATCAGGACCATTAAAAAAATTCAAAATTTTCTAATGTGGTTTGAAAATTTTCTCATTCGGTTGAAGTTTGTCGGTAAGCTTTTATTAGGACATCAGCACTGTCTGAATTTTTAAAACTTCCTCGAGCTTCATCATTATATGAAAATTTTATAGGAATATTAGTGATACGTCATAACCATGCACAAAAAATTTTAAAAGTTTATAACGTGATTTGTTCTATTTTTCATTCGGTTCAAATTTACCGGACAGTGTTTTATTATGAAAGTAGCACTAACCGAATTTTTTAAAAATCTTTAGGCTTGATAATCATCTGAATTTTTTTAATGAAAATATTAGTAATGTGTCAGGACCATCCAAAAAAATTCAAAAAATTTCAACGTGTTTTGAACTATTTTTTGCTCACTTCAATTTCACCGAAATCTCGGCTTTTCTCGCTGAAATCTCGGTGCAAAATAAACCAGATTTGAATTATTTTTTTTGTATTTCGTCCGAATTTATTTGAAATTACGAGATCTTGCAAAAATTTCATCTTTCGATGCCCTCAAGATGTCTCCCGAAATCTAGATTTCAAACCTTGCCGCCGATTAGGTTTGAAGGCGTGTTGCTACAGCGGATCCGGCGCGCATGGCAGCGGCATGCATGGTGCCGCTGGGACGTACGTACGCCGCGGTCTTTTTCTTAGTTTTTGCCCTGCACGGTCGTGTCCACGTGCCATGGACTCGACCGCGATGGATAGCTGCCTCTCAGTACGATCGATCGTGTTGACACACGCACACAGATATGTACGTGATGCTCACAGGATGCTTCAGATAGGCTGCGCACATGCAGCACTGCCTGATTGGCGAGTGTATCTGAAGTCAACCGTCGAGCCCGATCGTGCTCGTGGCCACCAGCCAGCCAATGCGGCAACCGTTGTTCTTACGCATAGAATCGCTCGATCAAAACGTGTCGTCTGCTCTGCATTATGAACCGTATATAACAAGATGATCAAGCCAATGTGCTGTACAAACGTAATGATCACGATCTCATCAGAGCCTCAGACATTTACGAGTGCCACTCTTCTAGCTAGCCAATTGCGCGGCCACATCTAGAACCCAAAGCGCACTCTAGAAAGGCACAAATGTCAGTGCGCGCATATCTCAGAGAACAAAAATCCAAAACTTTCCATGAAACGGTGGTTAATTAAGCTCAGTCAGTTTATATGCCGGCATCTTTTCCTCCCTCTTTTCGCCACAACCTCCAGACGTGGTGGTTGCAGAGGAGCACGGAAGGAGGCTGTTCTCGACCGAGATGGAGCGATCAGAGGATTCGATCCACCAACATGTCTGGGCAGGTGGACCCATCGTGTTGGCCAACGCCAAGGCGAAGACGGCACCGTTGGTTGGTTGGTTGGTTGGATGATCTGAGCTAACCGAGATGTTACGGCCGGCCGCCGTGTCGCCGTGGCCCGTGGCGTCAATCGCCCTGGGCGAGCAACGTTCGCGTCATCTCATCGCCTGTGCATAAAGCAGAGCATTTGCTCTTGGTGGTGTCGTGGTGTCGTGCCGAGCAGCCGAGAGCATCCATCGACCATCGTTTGATTTTTTTTTTCTTTCTTTCTGAAGGAACACGAGCATCCTTTTGTTCCATCAGACCAACCGCCAACCTGTCCCTGCCCTATTTGCATTGCATGTGTCAGTTTGTTGATCACCCGTCTCGGATCAATCGCCAGTCACCGGTTTGTATGCTCTATCATTCACAACGCAGGATTCGTGAATGATGATGTTTGAATCAAGACGCAAGGTTTCCGAGCTCGCGCTCTCCACTCCACGTATGCATTCGTTATTGTCGTGTATACTGTATAGTTTGTAGTTTGTACCACAATATTCTTGGCCCTGTTTAGAGGTCAAGCTTCTCGTAGGGTAGAGTAGTACAAGACTTCTTACCATCTTTAAGAGATAATCAAGTTTACACTGAGTTGGTATCTCTACCTTCAAAATTTTTTTACCTCTTGATACTACCTCAATATAAATTTTGATACTTCCTAAGAATAGTAAAAAATCTCTTCGCATGAAAGCTGGCAAGGGAGATTCTAACTTCTATTCTCTATTTGGGAGCTCTAAGTTCAATTTAAATTAGGAATAAGTTCATTTTACCCCTATTAGCTTATGCCGTGAATCCGATTTACATCATCAACTACAAAACCGTTCACTTTCCACCCTCAACTAGCAAAACCAGTGCAACTTGCCCCTAATGCTAATTTCATAGGTGGTTTTTGCCACGTGGCTAGGTTTTAGTATCGAAGTTGGCCATGTAAGTGGATACATCACCTTTCCTCCCCTTCTTTGTCCCCATCTTTCTCTCCAGTCGCCTCCTACCCCTTCCTCCCACCACTATGATTCACTAGAAATCAAGATCGCCACCTCTACTCGCAAACGTAGGCAATGACAATGGAGAGGCTGACAATGACTCTGAGGCTCGGATCCAACTAGGAGGCGAGCGGATCCAGGTTGGCGGCGATAACTTGCACACTCTCTTGATGAATACTAACTGATCCCTTGCTGCCAGATGTAACGGGCTTGCAACTTTTTTATTCTTCAAGATCAGACGTGTGCTGGACTTTATAAGACCACCGAGTGAAGTAATATCAATCTCTCAATTCCGAGTGGAAAGACATAACGTTCTTTGGATAAAAGCAACGCCCAATTTCCCGCTCTAGTGTGTATGCAACATCAATAAGGACGAACAATCGTACATACTGTATATATCAATTGTGGTCTTAGTTTACAATTGAGAATAAAACAAATATATAAAAGAGACTATGGGGGTGCAACTTGCCCTAGGGCGGCCAAAGTGGGTCCCACCCTCCTGCACTCTATCTCTAACTAAAATTCCTAATCTAATTCGGCTAAACTGAAAGCTGATACTTGTTGAGCAATTTAAAGATAGAAAGAAGTCGATTCTGGCTGTTGAAGCATCTAGACTCCTAATTTATTTTGGGTTTTGGTAATTAGCGACAATCAAGATTAAAAGACTAACATATTACTCTAAGTGTATTATAAAGGTTGGTCCTCGACGATTTAAGGAGTTCAAGGAGACAAAAGCAAAAAATTGGTCAAATCAAGCTCAATGCAAAGTTATAAAAAATTTAAGGACCTTTTTATAGCTTTCGCCCATCTCGTTGTTTGGAGAAGAGATCGAATTGCTAGAATAGGTGACGTACTATCAAGAGAACTTTAGCTAGTAGCTTGAATATAGTTAAAAATCGTGGCTCAATCATGCTCAAACTTGTGTCTATTTCTTGCAAAATCTTCTGAAAAACCCTGTTGCCTGATAAATTTGGCACTACCGCTTCCTAGGAGCGGTACTACCACAAGTCTGGTAGTACCGACCGGTAGTTATTTTACGGAAAAAGGTGTTTTTAGGCAAAACTGAAGTGCCGGCACTACCGTTGTCTAGGAGTGGTACTATCGCAGGTCCGGTAGTACCGGTCCTCTAGGGTGGTACCTTTTTTCCAGAACGATGCCTTTTTGGGCATTTTCCCTCAGGCCAGCATTACCGGTGTATCAGGCCGGTACTATCGTAGGTTCAGTAGTACCGCCCTCTATTGTCGGTAGTTATTTAACAGAGATGAGTCAAAATGCATCTTTTAGAGATTTAAAGTCGGCACTACCGATCCTACATGGCAGTAGTTATTTTATAGAAAAAGGTGTTTTTGGGCAAAACTGGAGTGCCGGCACTACCGTTGTCTAGAAGCGGTACTACCGCAGGTTCGGTAGTATCGATCCTCTAGGGCGGTACCTTTTTTCCAGAATGATGCCTTTTTGGGCGTTTTCCCTCAGCCCAGCACTACCGGTGTACCAGGCCGGTACTATCGCAGGTTCAGTAGTACCACCCTCTATTGTCGGTAGTTATTTAACAGAGATGAGTCAAAATGCATCTTTTAGAGATTTAAAGCCGGCACTACCAATCCTACATGGCGGTAGTGCCGGGGTACTATAACATCAGCTCTTTTCTCTTTCCACCTACCGCATTAAATGCTAAATTCGATCGTTAATCTAGTGGCCGGTACTATCGGTCCTACATGGACAGTAGTATCGGTTTTGGCTAAAAAATCAGGATCTTGGCCCCAATGGCTAGAAATCTGGTTGAGGATATAAATGCCCCATCATCTGCACCAAGGGAAGATTTAGACACTTCATTGAATATATCTTGAGCCTTTGCAACTCTCTTATCTCACTAGTGTATTAAATTTCATATTTATGAGTAGTTGAGAGCATTCAAATTTGAGCCATTAGAACACTTGATCATCTTCAAGTAAGCGTCATAGATCTATTCTCTTAGAGGTTGCCGCTTCCTAAACGGCTTGGAGGCGTGAGAACTGGTGATCTCTTCAAAGGAGTTTGTGAAGAGACCCGATATCAGTGTGAAAGTTGGAGCTCACCTACCCGAAGCGGGAAAGAGCTACCACTAGTGATCGAGGAAGGCTCAATTGCGCAAGGAGTCTGCTTGATTCGTTCAAGCTTCCTCAACGTGAATTAAGGGAGACCGACAAGTCTCCGAGACCACGGGAAAAGTCCTTTTGTTCCAATTGTGGTTTGATCATTGTCTTGTTTAATTTGTGCTATTTGCATTTCTAGTGATCTTTAAGTTTGATTATCACTCTAGGATTGTTATTCCTGCCTAGATTTAGATTGTTGGTGTACTTAGCAAAACCTAACTTATTTAGGCTTTAATTGTTATAGAATTGTAATTCGTATCATTCTTGCTAAATTATTGAATTAAAGCCAAAGAATTTTAAAAATCTCCTATTCACTTCCCTCCAGTCGGTTATCCTTGATCCTACGGTCGTCTCGTAATGGAGTGAAATAAGGAGGACGTTCGAAGCTTTCAAACAAGTACAAGAACACTGTAATCTAATTCTGTATGTGAGAATTATGGCCTTTTTAAATCCGACTGTTCTGACATTTCTGAATTGTACTCTTTAAATCTAATTTGGTATTATATTTTTCTTTGCTTCCTTGTTTTGTCCGAATTAGACTTGGGCCTTGTTTCCTTTCATCTTGGTCAAATGGCCTTGCTTCCTCTTATGTCCATGCGCCTCTCTTCTTAGCTAAGTAGGCTTGGCCTATTAGGTGATCTGTGCTGCCTTGTAGTTTTTTCATGTGGCTTCCATCCTCGCTCGTCTCCTATTGGGTTCCACTACGGTATATTGATGTAATTTGGCTTTAATTGATATTTGTGCAATCTTCATATCTAAAAACAAGTAAGGACCTGCTATTAGGTAGTACAATATTCTCATATAATAAAGAAAATTATCTAAGAAACAAATTCACCTGTTGATATTTAATGATGCTTAGTAATTCTTTTCAATTAATTAGGATATTGAACTGAATAGTATTGGACATATGCATATCCGCACCACTTGTCGCTGCAGTCTCAACACTTGCCGTCACGCACCTCCTTGTCACAGCATAGGGGTGGCAAGCGGCGGAGGCGGCGATGCAACACCTAGGCGGATGTGGCGTGTGGTGTGGGGGGATGTAGCTTGTAGTCGAGGGAGGCTCCTAGGAGGTGACACAGATCTAGTCGAATCCGAGCTGCCAGCTTCATCCTCGGTCTTCTACTCCTTCCTTACCAGCTGCCATAGAGAGAGAGAGAGCGTACCATGGTGGCTGGTTGCTTGGGCTCGCGGTGGTGCTCGGTTCATGGTGGTCGGTTGAGCTCAGCGAGGTGGGAGAGCAGAGAGAGCGCTAAGAAAGATAAAGAATGAAGGGGAGAGCGTGAGGAAGAAAGAGAACAAGAGAAGAATGCTAATTGTGATGCCACGTGAAGACAAAATCTACCCACGTTGCCAAAACCACCAATGAAACCAACTATGGGTGCAATTTGCACTGGTTTTGCTAGTTGTGGGGTGGAAAATGAACAGTTTTGTAGTTGAGAGTGTAAATCGCACTCAGGGCATAACTTGAAGGGGTAAAGTGAGCTTATTCCTTTAAATTAAGCCGGTGAGAGATTAACATCCCTCTCAAACACACTACAACACACCCATATTCATGAGCTTGAATGCCGCCAATACAACATGTGATGTTTTCTCAAAAGTTTAAGTGGATCCTTATACACTAGGAATGAGGATTTTAACTTTTTTAAGATGTGGTTAGCTTCCTTCAAAAACTTCTCCAAGAGCTAGGAGAGATAGGCTTTTGCTTGTTGGTATAAAGTGTGTTTACTTGGACATAGGCTTTTTGGCTCATAACTTTTTTTTTTGAAAAATGGATAGGAGCTTTAGCATTCATTAAAAAAAGGAGTGGGTACCCAGGTTCAAGCCCGGGTGGGCAGGATGGTCGACGCCACGCCCTGCCAACCAAGCAGAGCTCGGTTACCGGCTTATAACTTAAAGATAACTTTTAGGCTTAAACATTTTAAAAGTAATCGTCTTTTATACGTGGTAGAGGTGGGTGATTTTACCCTAACTTTCAGTAGTATTAGTCTAAACCAATCCTCAATAAGCCAAAAAAACAACTCTGTAGTGATTTTTGGCTTTTAGTTATATAGAGGCTTATAGCTTTTGAAAAAAGTCTAGATGAAAAATCAGTCATTTGTTTATGTTTTGACTTTTGCTTTTAAGTAAAAAAAAGTCTAAACAAACAAAGCCTTGAGCTTCTCCGACAAGCCAAAAAAGCCACACCTTGCTTGAAGGAGGTTAAGCTTGGAAGGAAGCAAAGTTGGCTCAAAACTTTCGACAAAAGTCATGCTATGTTCATATGAATTTAAACTTTTGATAGTTTTAACACAAGAAAAACGAAACAAATATGATCTTAATCTGCTAGCACTAATTTATAATTTGAAGCATCTAATACCTCGAAATCAAGTGGCCGCGACATGCATTGCATGCCACGGAGAGGGGAGGAAGGAAGGGGTGGGTGGCCAACCGCCGTGGAGCGGAGCCGCGTAGCGCTCGCCTTCAGGATGGCATGCCCCACACGCACGTCGTCGTGGACGCGCGCAGCCACAAAAAATCATTGCCAATCGCAAGGCAGACCCATCTCTCTCACAAACAATCTACCCTCCTCTCTCTCATATAGATAGTCTCTAAAAAAAGACGACAGAGATAGAGAGAAAGACGAGGAAGAGGTGGCGCCATCGCTAGTGGGCCCCGCAAACCGCTAAGGCAGAGACGACGACCGGGAGGAAGGCAGGCAGAAAACTAGACACGAGGTCGAAAGGATAACAACGCTAGTGCGCGCGCGGGTGGTGTACCCATCTCTTATCATTTCCACGGTTCCACTCTCTCTCTCTCTGTCTCTCTCTGTGTCTGCGCGCCATCTTTATCTGTCTGGTCCGGGAAAGAAAACCCATAGCCTGCCTTCCTCGCTTGCTCCTTGCGTTCTGGTTCTTAAAGGGGCCATGGTTCAGTGAGGCAGGAGGGAGGGACCTTTCTTGTGCTGCGGAGGCAAGAATCTTCTTTGAGAGGTTGGTTTCTCTTCTCCTCCGCGCTTTCCTTTCTCCTGTTATTGCTGGGAGAGAGGTGGATAGATCGGTGGATGCTCTCATCTTGATTGCTTCTTCCTGTGAGTGCAGGAGAACTAGTATCTTCTTGTTTCTGTTCAAGGGACAAGAAAAGGATGTTCTTTTCTCTCTCTGCGTGCGTCGGCTTGGCTTTAGAATCAGATTCTCGCTAGTTTGATTTCCTCCAACAAGTGCGGGGAGAAATCTTCGCGCAGGAAGTGTTTGTCACCTTCCTTCCTTTCAAGTTTGTCCTGTTTATGCCACTACTATCGATGCTTGATTGGAGCCCTCTCTATCCTCCTGTTGCCTTCCCTCCCCTCCTGAAGTCCTGATAATCTTGAGGATTATTGCCATTTCATGAACAGCAGACAGTACTATTGTGAGATTTTGTACTTCTATCGAGTTATTAATTGTTTGCTTACTCATGGCCTGTTCTTTCCGGGGACCAAAACCCTCACCATTGTTTTTGTTTTGGTTTGCACCTTTCAGGTCCACGCCTTTTGTATTATTCTCTTCCCCTTCTGTTCTTTTTCTCCTTCGTATGAGTAGTCGGTGAGGTTGGGGGGTTATGCCTCATGGTGTAGTATCCTGTCATAGGCATGCAGCAGTAACATAATATACATAATAGCACTATTTAGACAAGAGCAACTGATCTAGCACTTGCAAGATGTAGGTATGCTTGGTTGATACAACTGCAAGTTTGTGAGGAGTGCCTAAGCTGAAGTACGCATTGGCACAGTTGGTGCAATGTGAAATCAGAATGTTTTCTAACTTTTTTGTTTCTCCTGTGATTTATGTCTACAACCAATCGTATAGGGGGGAATGAAATGGTCCAATGGGCTATAGAAATAATTAATTTGTTAAAACCGAAAAATCAAATGCTTAATGCTCTTCTTCTGACAATACAGGAATCTAGAAATTACAAATGACCACCTATGTCTTGTCTCAAGGAGAGGAATTGCTATAGTGAATATATAATCAACTGAAAAAAGACGGTTTGTTGTCCAATTAGTTGACTTTCACCTATGGTGGGAGTTCAACTGAAAAGTATCACGTTTCTTTGGTCCATTTAAATGCCTTCACGTTAGAAAGAATCACAAGCAGTATCTCGACCAATTAATTGACTTTTGCCTATGCTGGGAAACTGGGAGTTGGTATGTGACTATAACTTCTCCGTTTGCAAAGGATAGATCTTGGCCTCTTGGGGATTAGCCATTGTTCATAAATGTGATTTAGAGAGACAGTTGACACTGTAAGATGAGTTTGATTTGATAGTTGAGTATAGCACATTCGCCCTGCAAATTTATAATAACATTAGTTGCTAGAAACAGTATCGAGATGAACACTTTCTGAAATATCCAAATGTGAGTTGTTGTTTACTTTAGCTAAGCTTAAAAATGGATAACATCGATAAGGATAAAGTTTTTACAAAATGCATACAAAGAATAGTTCATATGAAAGAAAACACAATTGGCTTACCCTTGATGCAATGAATCACCATATCGTTTGAGATTAGACATCTGTGTTTGACTGAAATAGTATCCTTTACAGCTTGTTAAGCATGCATTTATCGTATGCACTTGGATTTGATCCGATGTTAATAAATTAACATTCTTCAATGTCATGATATGACTGGATTTCCCCTGACTTGTTTCCCGGCCTTTTCTTGACATTATTATCTTATGTGTTGAACAGTTCAAGATCTTTGAGATTAAGATTTGCTGTCATTCATCGTGGATGGAGAACATGGGTTCATCACAGCGTAATTCTTGCCCAAAGGTGGAATACCGAATCCCCCCCCCTTTTTTTTACTACCATTTTACTTTTTATTAAAACATGGAGTGTGTGGTTTTATGCCACTATCATGCAAGTGGAAAACCTCTTTGCATATGGTGAGATAATCATGTTCTTTTTCATGATCCCAGTTTGTCCTCTGTCATGGTTAGTCATGCTAAGTTTAACAAGTAAACCATTGAATATATTACAACAATTGACCTAAACATGTCCATATTAAGGGAAAAGAACAATAAAAGTTCTCGAAACCTGACATTGAAAACAGGAGCTCATTTCGCTAGGATGCTTAGAATAAGTAATAGAGCTTATGCACATGATCTAGTGTGGACCTAAATCGTCGAGCTCAACAAATGTGGCATTAATAGTTCTGTTTTCTTGCTGTACGCAGTTGTAGGATCGATATATACTAAACTAGCAATCAGAGGGGGGTGAATGATTGCGCGGAAGCTAAAAACAAATTTTTGATCTACTAAACATTCACCCTAATTCGGACTCAAATAATTGCTTTCGTATTCAACAAAACAGAGTTAGATGCATTTAGTAAATCGCTAATTCCCGGAGATCCAACCGTCGGATTGACCTGTAATTTTAACTGTAGAAACTAGATTCCAATGCGAATCTAAAAAAAAAAAGAATCAGCTCCATCGGACCTACGGATCAAAAGTTATTAACCTCGCAAGTATGTTGTGACAGATTATAACGAGAAGTGACCAAACCCTAATTTCGTGATTAATCACAATCTACAAAAGATTAACCAACAAAACTTTCAGGAACTCTAAGTTGATATCCTAGGAAGGTTTTGGATGGATCAAATCAAGATTAAACTTGTTGAATCAAGAGAGACAATGAATCAATCTATAAACACAGAAACCGGGCAAACGAACTAGAAACAAGCACCGAAGCAAATCCCGTATGAACAGCGATCCATGGTTACTGTAGCAATGAAATACTGTAGCACAACGTTTACTGTAGCTGTCCGAGCACTGTATCACCGATTTCCTTCGCTCAGGTGTCGCCGCCGATACTTCTGGACAGAGGAAAAAATCAACCCCGCAAGAAATAAAAACGTAGGCGACGGCTCGTCACCGAGGAATTTCGATTTTTATTTCTTCTCCTAGTCTGTTCTGATACTCCCAACAAAAGAGTACAAACCCTAATACTCACTCTCTCATCTAAGCAGAGACATCCTCTCCTATTTATAATGAGCAACAGTTCGCATGCATATCCAACTGGCCCAACACGGCCCAATACATGCAAACTACCCAAAATTCACACATGCACGCGTACGGCCCACCTGCCGCTCTCGTGTGACTAACCAGTCTCCATTTGCACCGTTCTCTAGCCCGAACGTCCCGTATGACATCATTGACCACTAGGACCTCAGTTTCTCCTTGAACCTAGTCCCGAACCTTAGTTTCTCTATAAACCTAGTTCCGGTCCCGTCATCAAACACGTTCGCCCTCAAGCAACACCTGCACACGAATAAACAAGAAACAATTCCGAGCACAAGTCCACGACTTGATTCAACATCAGTCTATACAACCACTCACACGAGCGCATTGCATAAAACAAAACAAGTCAATCCATGTAATCACTCACATGAGTGCATTACGTAAAACAAAACCATTATCATGCTATCACAAGCATATCAAGTAAACATCTGAAACAGCACATGCAAAAGCACAACACATGCCATGAACACAACCACTTTGCAATGCCAATTTCATCACTAAGTCAATTTTTCAGCATATGATCTCACAGCAGTTCATGGTTCGTTCTAGCTTACTGTTAGACCTTTTTACTGGGCGTGTATTTGAGTGTCAATTCATTTGTCCTTTCCAATTCATCTTTTGTACCTATTGTTTTTTATGTTTATTTTTCAATTTTATTGCTTTGTTAGGTTCACAGCTCAATGTGCAGTGAGCTGACAATGATGTTAGATAAAATATCCTCCATTCTTCCATCAATTGAGGCAGCTCGACCAGGATGTAGAGCGGGTATACAGGAATTGTGCAACCTATACAATATAGTTGAGAAAGGGAAACTCATAATTCAGCACTGCATCGAATGTAGTAAGCTCTACTTGGTATGTTACTCCTTTATTCATGGGAAACTTAAGATTCTAATATGTTACATTTATTATTGATTTCCAGACTTTCTTTTGTGATTATTTGATGATTTTTGGTATTTGTGTTTCAGGCTATTACTGGAGAGGCAATTGTATCACGGTGCGAAAGGATTAGAGACTCACTTAGGCGTAGCTTGTTCCTGATTCAGAATATGGTCCCACCAGCATTAGCTAATCAGGTTAGTTGATTTGGTTTGATGTTTCTCTGTATTTTGTCAGTGTTACGAACACATAACGATGTATAGATTTAAAAAGAAAATGATCAGCTTCTCTCATTCACACACAAGTTGCACATGGTTTTCTTATATCTTATAACCTACAAAACAAAGTACCACTGAAATAACTCTAGTGTCTTGAACTTCGATTTCATCTTCCATGGCCACCAATAAACTGTTCTTTTTTAGGTTCTCCAAACCTACTTCTGTAAAATAGTCTAATTTAACTTGAAATAATTTGTAGAAGCACATATGCACATGCAGTAAATGGCAAATCGAGCAAAATATGCTTTTGTTAACTTGCAGGTGCTCTGTGGGCCTATGCATATTGAATTATCCTATAATTTCATGTATTACTAGATAGCATATTCACTACTACTTCTCTTTGCTGGTTGTTTACTACATTTATATTTAACACAGATTGCTGAAGTTCATAATGATCTTCGGGATGTAAAATTTGTTGTTTTTCCAATGGAAGAAGAGGCTGGCAAAACCATTTTAGAGATGCTTCGGCAGTCTGATGCAACTGAAGAACTTGAACTTGAGACATTCCTGCAGGCAGCTTCAAAGTTAAACCTGACATCTCCTAAAGGTATCTTAATTGAAAAAAGGGCAATCAAGAAACTGCTCGATAATATTAGTGGTACAGATCCAAAAAAGGAGGGGGTACTTAAGTACTTTCTATATCTTGTTAAAAAATATGGAAAGAACATCAAACCAGACACTGGTGAGCGGAATGAAAATTTGCAAGCTGAAAATCAGTCTTTGATTCCAAGCTTAAGTTTTGCTAGCGATGCTAGTACTCCTGGAAAATGCTACACACCCACAAACTTTCAGAGATATGAGGATCAGAGTAGTATTTCTGGAGCAGCCACACCACCTGCAGAGTTCTGTTGCCCAATATCAACAAAGCTAATGCATGATCCTGTGATAATAACATCTGGACAGACTTATGAAAGAGAGTGTATTGAGAAATGGTTCAGCGAGGGATATGACACCTGTCCCAGGACACATATAAAGCTAGAGAACTTCTCAATGATTCCAAATACTTGCATGAGGGATCTTATTTGCAATTGGTGCAAAGAGCGTGATTCCACAATCTCCGATTTTGTTCCTCCCAGCAAAAATGCTTACAGTTACTTGCCAGATCAATTGCATGGTCACTCTGTGTCAAGTTTGCACAATGTTTCAATACCTCTCATTGCTGGGAATGCCAGGGATTTTGTGATCGATCACAGTAATTCATCTGTTGCGTTATCTGATGCCAGTTATGTCTCAGATTCATCCAATGTGAGGGATATGGAGGATCTGAAAGATAGTTTCTCTCAGTTCTCTTGGAATGCAGACTATCAGAAGTATCTGTCGTTCCACAACTTCAACCAGGACATGTTTCTGACGTTCTTTTGTGAGCTGTCCAACCTTCCATTAGAACTCCAAGGCAGCTCCATTAAAGATTTGAAGATCATTCTTGATGATGAAAATGAGGTTTCATGTGCTATGGTTTCCAATGGATTTGTAGAAGCATTCCTCGAATTATTGATAAACGATAGTGGCAGCTACAATATGCAAGCTCAGAAAGCTGGCTTTCAGTTTTTTCTTGCTTTTCTTTCCAGTAGCAGGTAAGAGCATTTTGCCTGATAAATCCGCATCATCCTTTCAATAATTTTATAGATTGGGACTCCAGTACCATATATGCTTTTCCATTTTTATGAGAAAAGGGCAAAGTAGGCTTAGACTTACTGTCTTCCTACTCTGTTGCTAAAATTTATCTATTCTACTAGTTGATTGATCTTGGTTAGTTTTTCTTCATACCTAAGGCCCCCTGTGAACATTTTCAAAAGACATTTTTCTTTGACATGTAGGACTAAGATTCCGCCTATGAATGAAGAAGCGATTGATCTGATCACGTCCTTTCTTGGTTCTGAGTTAAAAATTGAAGCTTTGTTGGTACTGCATAAACTGGTTCGACACCCAAGTTGTTGGCAATCCCATCTGATGGCTTCTGTTGTTACTCCTGCAGTGTTCAAAATATTGGCATCTGCAGATACCGAGGGCCTAGAACTTTCCTTGAAGATTATCTGCGATCTTTCATCTGATGCTGATGTAAAATCTTACCTGATTTCTCTGGGAATAATCTCAAAGCTGTCTCCCATTTTAACTGAAGGAAGCTTCGCTGAGTGTTGCTTGAAGATTTTGCGGAACTTATGCGATGTGGAAGAAGCCACAGTGCTTATTACCAGAACTGATCGATGTCTTGGTTCCATTGCAGAATATCTGGACACAGGAAGTCCTAAAGAACGAGAGCATGCGGTGGTTATCCTTTTATCAATATGTTCCCATACTATTGAGGATTGTTTACTTGTAATGAAGGAGGGTGTGATCCCTGCCCTTGTGGACTTGTCAGTGAATGGAATTGATGAAGCAAAAAGTTGTTCAATCAAGCTACTTCATCTTCTCAGGGATCTGAGGCGAAGTGACCAGTTTAGCAACTCGTGTTCACGAGAAGTGTCTGTCACAGATGCGGTAGAGGATCCTCCTGACAGTTCAATTGGCAAGCAACCAGTATCAAAGTCATCTCGTTTTTTCCAAAGAAAGTTGAACATTTTCTCAAAACCTCGGTCACTTACGCTGTTTTGAGAACTGTTTAAGGTCCATTGAGTTGGTAGTTCTGTACATGTTACAACACTAACCTTTTTTGTGTAGATTGTAGCAGTTATATTGCCCAAATGAAATGCTTGATAAGATGATATTTTTTATCCTCATGTATTTCAGTAGAGTTTGATTAGCAGTTGTTATGCATCTTGCCCATTGCAGTTAAGTATCTTGCTGTCTGTAAGAAGTAAATGCAGTAGATATTGTTCGTTTTTTTTGCAAAAAGTTTGCTTTTTTGTACGCTGCTGTTCCACGGTAGCAGGAAAGTCTGAAAAGAGATTTTTGTTTAACTTATCTTAAGAAACAAAGACAAGTGGCTCATCCTTTTGTTGTAAGTACTTTTTTTTTCTATTTATGTCTGGTATGTGCGGATAGCAGCTGATTTGGCCGATGGTCTACTGATCGCTGATGTAATTTCCCAACTTTGCTAATTTTGAGTGATCATTTGCTTTTCACGGTGTAATGTTGTAGTAGTAGTTTAGAAGTTCAAAGAACTCACCATTCATTACTCATCTCAAGCATGTCCGTACATACTCTGCAATTTTTTCCCCAATGCTGTTCCTGATACACACACACAAGTTACCATTGGTTAGCTGGAGCTGTTCCGCTATACTCTTAAAAAATTAGTAGCATCACCACCATATGAGAGGATGCAATCAAGCAATCCCTTTTGAAGTGCAAATTTGCCTTTCTTGTTATCAACTGTTGAATGTATAGATATTAGATACTGGCCTTTGAAGAAAGGATGTACAGATGTTCTGAATTTATCTGTCGACAGTGCTAGAAAGATTGCATATTTGTTCTTTTTGTCATTGCACGATCGCTGGAAAACAGAGTTATGTCAGTTTCACTCATCATCATAACTCAGGCTAGTACATCCAGGTGTAGCTCAATAACTCCAGACCGAGACATCAGTTCGATTGTACGTTCGCCCACTGATCATTTCTTGTCGGAATTCGATTCATGGAACCCAAGCTACACCATCCCTTTCTCCATTCCCCAGCGGTTCAGAGTTGAGACGCGAACACAATCACATTCTGAACCTGGTATGTGCATGTATGTCGCGGGAGTTCTGAATCTGATTTCATTCCATCTTCCTTCCTGAATGTTCCTTTTCAGTCTCATTTCATGATAAGGAGGGCAGCCCACTCCACACTGATGCCCGTTCCAGTTATGGTCACATGGTGGCTACATCTTGTCCAATTCGGCAACTTTCAGACCATTGCTCAGTGGATGGATATGTCTTCCTCCTCTGCCTGTCCAGGTGCAAAGTAGAGTTCCTTCTGGGAGCTTATTTCTTCAGTGCAAAGGCATCCACCATGATGGTGTCATCACCTTCATCCTGGCACGAGCGGAAGGAAGAATTTACAAACAGTAACTACAGTAACCAAGCATGGTCCATTCTACGTACATGTTTTGAAACACCGCCTATTCGTTGTCTGTCGATCGACCTCGTGTCAATCGCCTATGCGGCTTCACTGCCTGCCGGTCTGGTTTGTTTGATCAATCTCTCCCGCGCAGATCCTGCCTTGTCAATGTACAGTTGAATCGCCCAGCTGCTCAGTGCAGTGCTATATCGCAATACCTCTGCTCTACTGTAACTAGCAACTGCAAAGTACGCAGATTAGTACCCGGTTTCATCAATGTTCAGTACTGTCATGTATGTTCAGACACTGCTCTAAACCTTACACATGTCACACTGGTTGTCTCTGCTTGTTTAAGCTGAATTAAAATTTGAGCATCTACCGAGAGTTCAGAGTTGATCACAACAACAAAGGTTCTAACTCTGCCTGGCTATGTGTCAAGATTCTGCAATAATTCTCGCTCTTTTCCGGCTGCTCCTTGATAGCTGGAGCGCAGAACGCTGTCGTTCTCATTCAGTGACGGCCATTTTAGCTAAGCCTATCATCGCTGCCTGACAGACGGATAGATAGGAAAATTCCAGAATGGTTTGGTGGCTGCTGTGCTACCTGCCTCTCTCTCCTGTGGTAGTGGAGCCTTCCTCTCTCTCTCTCTCTCTCTCTCTCCCCCATGCCCAAGTTCAGTGCACCGAGCCCAAGCCAAGCATCCCTTTCCTTGCTGAGTGCGCAGCAAACACGCTTGCTTTCGTGCTTGCCCCTCTGAGGCTGCGAGTGAGCGCCTGGGCGAGTGACAAAGGAGCAAGCAGTGGTGGTAGCTGCGAAAGATGACGTGACTGCTTCTGCCGATCAGGGAGGTGATTAGGCGAACACAGTGCTGAACTGGGAGCCCTAATGGCGGTGAGTGGCGACATGTTATGTCTTGATGAGGACTCTGGTTAAGTAAAAATGCAAAGGTTTATTAATTAAGGTCGATGGGTGGTGTGAGGTGGTGCAGGATAAGATTTTTAGTGGCGGTGAGAGGACGACTCTCTCTCTCTCTCTGCAGCCGATAGTTGTGCCGACACCGTGATTTGATTATATTTGTGGGAGTGAAAATGAAATGCCCGGCGAATTTGTTGATGCAAAGCGTGGTGCACTCAAATGGACAGGATATACTCCATGGGAAATGACTCGTAATACCTGTCTGCAAAAACTTGTCAAAAATCTAGAAATCTCGCGGGATTGCTTCCTTCCGTGAGATCGGAACCATCGAACTAGCGGTCACAAACTACATTGACATGGCTCTTGCAAGCCTTGCCCTTCGAGTATCCTGCTTCTAGTTGATCCCCACCTCCATTTTCACCACCACCATATCCTCCATCTCTTTGGACACTACCACATGGCAATCCACTCCCATCGCCGCCGCCTCATCATTTATTGAGGTCACATCCCCTCTCAGTATTGACGCGACGCCTGGTCCTTGTTGTCCAAGACAACTCACCGTCGTCGTCATCCGCTATCGCCGCCACTTGAAGCTGCCAAGATGATGAGATCGTGCTGTAGTTGCGCCCTTGTTGTCGGAGGTCGAGGGGAGGGGGATTGCGCACACCCAGGGTAAGCAGGTACGATCAAACAGCGATGGGGACAAAGGATGATGAAGTTGCGGTCTTCAAATCTATCGAATAGTCAGGGCTAGAGCTAGAGAAGATGGTGTGTTAGCAATTGACGATATCAGGCGGCCCTCAGCGACATGGTAGACCATTATAGCTAGGTAAGCTCACCGTTTTTTAAAAAAAACTTATTGAAGTCTGTTGAAACTTGACGAATTCCAAAACATTAAACTGTACGAATGATAGTGTTACGTAGCAGCACTCAAGACTTATATACTGTGGATGCTATTAATTAATATTTCTCTCGGTAAGAAGTATGGATGTCTAGTAGAGTGCCTACGTGGAAAGCCGTAGTCAACGAAGAGATCCAAGAATCAAACCTCGAGACGTCAAGAGTAGCTCGTATCATACCGTGTATTTTGCATTAGAAATTCTAAAAAACGAGCACCAACTAGGACATCACGAAATGCAAGTACACTTGCAAGAACTCATATTCACCTTTCAGATTTTCTTTGATGGTTTTGTGGTGAGCATGACAGGGAGCCCCTGTTGGGTCTGTCGCCGCACTTGGACGGACCCCATGCGTGGGAGCTATTTGAACTGAAATGCCAATTTGGACCCATTGGAACCTGAAAGTTCTCCTTTTCAGAAGCTGGAATTCCTGTTCCCATAGCTGTGACATTGTACCTTGCCCTTATCTTCACAGCTGTGGAGAGGCCAAAAGACGCATCGGACAGGAGAGAAGAGGAGGGAAGAGAGAAGAGAACCGCCCGAAAGGACAGCAGATAGCTACCCTTCATTCTGGGGCCCAAGTTTGGAAGCCAACAAACCTGATGAAGACCAGATGCTGCTGCCCCTTATGATTACTCCTCGTAGGTTTCTCAGGCTTACTTCTCCTTGATCAAATTCAAACATGGATCATTAACTAGGGATCGATACCAACAAATGCGGGCAGAGAGGCTCACGTGAAGGGTTTCATCGCTCTACAGTCTACACTATATCAGATGTACGATTAATCCTGAATTTTGGCATGCTATCTGTATGGCACGTAGGGTTTTGCTACTCTACACCAGATTGGCTTTTAATTTGTCCTCCTTAAGTTGATTTACACTCGTCGCAATGCAAGGAGCTTTGTATATATGTGGGATGAAACTCCACTAAAATGTAATGCCAGTCGGTCTCTTGACATACGACCACCTACGAGATTCATCCGAGTCAGACAAGGCAAAGCTAAGGTTGATTTGCTGCCAAGCTGAGGTTGCATCAGAACAAAAAGTTTCAGTGCCCGTGATAATGGACGTAATTAAGGTGAGGCGCATCATTAAAGAGGGGATGAGGAGGATTTGAGAAGGAACCACTGCTTGTGCAGTAATCCGGTCCTTTTCAATCGAAGTCTTGGGAAAGGATAGGGCTGGATCTGTGATGCGAATTCCACATCTTTGGTCACTTTTGAGTGATAGCCTAACAAGAGTTGGTGAAACAGATGCAACTGGTGGAGCCATCTTCTTATTAATACTCCAATTAGTTCTTCCGTTTTTTTAGATAATGAATTAGTTCTTCCATGTGCCGTCATAAATCACTTATTAAAAAAAATCCTTCTACAAGGTATCTATGGTTCCTTGTACACATATAAATGGAGTCTACCGCAAATTCATATATAAATACAGCGGCATAAACTTTCCGTGCAATGATATAACCACAGAAAAGAGAGACCTCCAATTACTAGGAGGACCGCCTCCATGCATCTGCCTCTCTATGCATGCTAAACACGCTTTCGCCATTAGATGATGTGTTTGACTCTAGTTCATATGGTAGTAAATGATATTGAAAATAATTAAAAGAAAGGAGTATAGAAGAAAAAAATAGTAAAAAGTCGCATCGAAATTGTAGAATAACATATATTTAGAAACGAAATTTGAAACATGTACCCAGAAATAGAGCGAGCCGATGTCTAAGAGGAGAGGATGCCACATGCGGCGGCATGCATGTGGGGTGCCTGCTCAGTGGTGGTTTTCAGGCTCCTGTTGGCAGCATCGGCAGAGATCCCCTCTGCCGTGCCTTCCGCCGGCAGCGACAAAGAGAAGACAAGCCACAACCCCCCACACCGTAGTGGCTCCACCAGTCCGTCCATGCATCTGCCTGCCGATCTGCGTACGATACAAGATCAAATCAAGTCGCATATATACTTGTTGCACACTCGCATAACATCTCCGATCTCTGCTTGGCCTGGCCGCATCTGCATCTGCGTGCATGACCACATGAAGAGGAGAGAGAATGGAAGGCTATATTCTCCGGAGCTCTCGATCCGTCGATCCGTCATGACCCATCACGGTGCAGTCACTAGCAGACGCTAAGATAGTGAGATGCATGCATGCTTTCGCAGTGCAGTGGAGTGCAGGGCCAATTAACAAAGTACAGGTTGGTGATATGTATGGGCATGCAGGTATAGCTAGCGACCATGAAGTCGTGGTTACTGCATTGCCCCAGGGCTCTCGAGTTCACGGCCTGTGTGGACGGGCCACCTTCTCGTTATAAATTGTATAAATTTTAAAGTAAACAAAGTAATAAGTAATCATATTGACCTTAGCTTGAGTCGATTCTTTGGTGAGAGCAACCACTAAATTAATGCACGTTGCACGTGTTTTATCTTTGAGGAATGAGGTTGAGGTGGGCTGACATCTACGGAACTACAGTTCAACTCCAACGTTTACATAATTTAATGGTGTGTCACTTTGGTTCTCTTGATTCACAAGCTCCCTACAATCACACGTGTGTGGGTTATTTGTGTGGACTTCTGGCTATGTTTTTTCAAGTTTTGAATCCCAGACATGTGGATTGTGAGCTTTAAGGTGACTACATTGGTTAATTGTCCTCACTTAAAAAATTACAATTCAACATTTGATTATTCCAGGAGAAGCTCAAATTAAGTTTGTATGATTGCATCCAAGTACATATGAGATCCAGCTAGCTAAAACTGGAGCTGGAGCTGTACTTCGACCAAATGGAGACAAACAACCTACCATAAGGCTTTGTTTAGGAAGCCTCAAATCTCGATCCATTCATATGGATAGGTTTGGATTTTGAACACCCATTCATATGGATAAACCGTTACTTTAAGCTTTCCAAACAAACTCTAAAAGCTTCAAAAACCTACAAGTAGATAAATGACTTGTCTCTAAACCTTTCATAAAATTGTACTTCTTGCAGCTTCGCTACTCAAGTCAAGAGTCAAGATTCAAATCACATCGTCATAAATGTAAACTTTAAAGGAATCAAAGAACTATTGCATGCCAACTAATTGGGGTCGATGCAGACTTACGAAAACAAGATTGATATGATGCATATTGACATGATGTTTCAATAGTTGTAATATACATGAACCGTTGAGAGTACTTATTTGTTTCAAAAAATTAAAAATATAGTAGCTAAAACAAGATCGCCAACAATTTCCAACGAAAAATTCATCCAGCTAAAAGTTAAAGGCCTGTTTGGTACGCCTCCTCTTTCTAGCTTCATGATCAGATCTTATGAATCTGTATCAAACACTCAGCTTCTCAAAACAAGTAAATTATGCTTCTTGTAAAGACCAGTCCTAAAATGAAATAGCGAGGAGAAGCAACCTTAGTGTGGATTCTCATTGAAAGCTGGACTACTGGAAACAAAATACCCTTTGAAGTTGTTGTGTTTTACCCGCAAAATGCCGCTCAACCTTAACCCCTTCCTCACCCTTGAGTCCCGTACGGCCATACCCCTTCGCCCTCCCATCACGATAAGGGCAGGGCCTTCAAAGCAATAAAGGCATGGTGACCAAACCCTAGATCACTGCCACGCGAGTCCATCCCCGAGCTCGCCATCTCCAGTCCTGGCACCTCCAGCCTTAAATCTTGCCACCTCACCTAGATTTCACCGCCTCCAACCCTACCACCTCTAGGCCTAGAGCTTGCCACCACCAGACCCGAATCTCGCCGCCTCCATCCCCGAAGTTCGCTGCCTCTACCCCTGAGATCTTCCCTGAGCACCGACGTTAGCCTTTTGTGAAGGTTAGCTCCCATGCCATCGATCCCTCCCCCTTGCCCTCCCTACTCCTCCCTCGGTACCTCTTCTAGTAATGAGGCAATGGATAAGATTAATTCATGTTTCCAATTGTTAATTTCAACCAAATTGATACTATCACTTTATCTTGCAAAAGGAACGAAACAATTTCAGTATTCGCTGTATAGTTCAAGTTGCACATATCTAGTTGAATGAATTTTATAGCAGACATTTTATTCCCTTGCACAATTCCTAAACTAGAAATAATTTCCTATCATCCTTTCTTAAAGTAGCTATGTTTTTTTGTAGATAAAGAATGGCATGTAACACGATGCCTGCAATTAAGAAAAACTTGGCAGGGGAACCTGGTTTTATAAGAAATGGATATGAATGAAAATCCACATAGTTATGTAGTTATAAAATACAAGAATAACCCACTTTCTATTGAAGTTTAAATAGCTACAAATCCATAATATATCAAATGAAAGAAGAACTGACTTTAAAATAGTAACAAATAATTTTACCATTATGAAATGTGCTTTCTTGGATAATTTGTCTCAAATCTTTACAGGTGTTATTCCAAGTGCTTCACTGAAGATATGACCTAGTGGAAGGGGAAAACAGATAAAAACATGTCGATTATGATATCAACTGAACATAAATGAATTGTGTCAGTGCTATATGTATTTTTTTTTCAATTGAGTATGGATGTTTACTTGGGGTGTGGATTTTCCACCTTGTGGGACGTGTGATGTCCCATGTAATGATGTACCTTCCAAATTTCACAATCATATGGGACATAGTGTCTTCCATATCAAATTGTAATATTCATTGAAGAGAACCATTTAGTAGTTCTTGTAAAATATATACTACACTAATCTACACCGTCCTAGGGATGTACTGTTATACATGGATGTGGGGCATACTGGCATCAATCCTTGAGAAATATTATCTGATGTTCCTTTTTCGGATATGAAGTAATTAACAGATTATAGAAGGTTAGCCTTTCTTTTTTTCTAGGACTATCCTTGGTGATGGAAGGCCAGAATTTCGTTCCTCCTAATTCCAGAGGGGTAAGTGGTGTATGCTATAACAGCTCATATGCTAAACCATGTGTTTATCTGAACTATACATTTAATGATAATTATTATGTGTATTAGCACCATGGTGGGTTGTAGTATATATTGGTAACTTTGATTTATCTTGCTCCTGTTGTTGTCTGATGTGAATCGTTGAACTCTCACTCTATTTGTGACAAATTTATCGCTCTTGTTGGTCTTTAAGCAATATGAAATGAAAACGGTCATATTTTTTGTTCGGACCACCCACTGATTGCATGCAATGTTTCATTAGTGTGCATGCAACTTGACCATTCATTTATGACAAAAATAGCTCTTGGAATGTTCAACATTCTTGAGCCCATTGAAAACTCACTTCCTGTAACCTATTTTCTGTAGAATGTTCATCATGATACAATGTTTATGATTTGCAATATTTTGTTACCACTCATTTATATTTTCTTTTTATGATAAGACAGTCTTTTCCTAGCACTCATTTTTTCCCATGATTTGAACACTTATATATTGTTTTTTTTGCTATGGTATGGAAATTTTGAGTCTGTATGTAGTTGATGGTGCCTTTCTTTTCAATGATCTGAAGTATGTCAAATATCAACATAGCTAATGGCAAATGATGTTCAACTCTCTCTTTGATATCGATAGAGTCACACGGTGCAACTCATTAATTTCTCAAAAAAGAAAGATAAATAATACAAGTATCATTTATATACATTAATATGGTCTTGCAAAAAAAAAAACTCCATAAATTTGTGCACAAATATAAAGTATGCACAAATACAAAGGAGTAATACATAAATACAATTGAAGTGTTACAACCAGAAGTAACGAGTTCTATTTGCCTCCAATCCTTGGTTTTATAGTTCTCGGAGCCAACCTGCTTGCCAAACACTTTCCGAAAGTAGCTCTAGATTATCAGAGAAGTGGGTTCTCAAATAATCTAAAACAGGAGCTGAAAAATAAGAATATGAAGCTCTACTAAATAGGGCCTAAATTAAGTGCTATTCTAGCCGCAAAAACAACATAAGTAGTCAGCCTCATGCATGCATGTAATGTACCATTACTATCTCAGAACAATCACTAAACCATTGCAAGTTTTATCAGCATCACACATAGTGGCATATACCACTGCTTCTAAAGAAACCAATTTCATTTAAGTGAAATTAATAATGTCCCTAAAATTTCTGCTCCCATAATCTGCAAGGCAACACCTAATGGAGTAGAATGCTTCCAAATTCTACTTATCATTACTGGTCACTGGACAAATCACCGATGTGCATCTGTACTGCCCATTGTATTAACTAAGACCCAAAGTTCAAATCCAACAGTAATGGCCAAGGGGTTGTTATGATTAATCTGGTGGTCATGTTTCTTAATGCAATGTACACGTGACAGGTATGGTGTGGTGGGGCCGGGCCAGTGCAGAGAAGATAGAGCTGTCCATGCGGTTATTGAAGCAGCTGTCACCTCCCCAATCGTCCTTTTGTAGCGTCAGCAAAAGTTCAGAAGCCACCTCTCATTTCAGTGCATGCAGAAACTTGTTGATGCTTGGGAATAGTAGGATCTGCCTCTAAATCTATGGCGCTGTCCTCATGAATCGCATTGCTTCTTGTAAAATTCCTACGTATCAACCAACCCTAAATGTATGCTATTATCTTTCGCCATTTCCATTAATCTTAACTGCGAGGGAAATTGGGATTGTTAGGGGGTGTTTGGGACAGCTCCAGCTCCACCAAAATCCGTGGAGTTGGTAGAGCAGGGTATTCCTAACTCCAGAAATTTATGGAGCTGGAACTGTGAGTACATTAAGAGTGTTTATGTGGATCATCTTATTTACATTTTAGACTAAAAATATAAACTTAATTCACTTTATTTTAGCCTACAAACTCCAGCTCTGAGGTGGAACTGAGATCTAGAGCTCTGCCAAACAGTTAGTGGTCATCTCATGAGATTCTGAAGGTTTCATCCGTCTTGCTCTGGAGCGTAGATTTCTGAATTCTAATATCCCATCCCTTAAGCACCCCGTGTAATTTTCACATTGTAGCCTTATCTACCTCATTTGATTGGCTGGGATAAGATTCCTATGCAGTTCCTACATGACTGCAAGTTAAGCAATTCTCGTAGGTCAAGTTAGTCCGATCAAACAAACGAAGGTCCAAATTTTTAAACAATACTTTAGAGCAGTGTTGCTACCGTACCAACCCCCATCGCCGCATTTTTTCTGAACGATATTCTCGGAAGATCTAAACCGTCATTTTTTATCCAATGGTTCATACACAACTAGTTAAGTTACAGTCCCAATAGAGACTGCATTGGATCTCTTTCCGATAGAGACCGATGGTATGGACGGCACAACATGTTTTTCTTTTTCTAAAAGGAAAAAAATTGAATGAAAGAACCTAATTGCCAAATTGTGGACAACTGGAGGGCCGAACTGAGACCCATTAACCAATGCATATGGCAGCTGAAAGCCTGAAACACAAGGACTCACCAAACTTTATCCAGCCCTACCTCACATGATCACACCTAAAGGGGCCAAATCCAATCTCATAGCAGAAGCACGATTACACAAAGGCTTCCTGTCTACCTATCGTTCTCTTTCTATATATATGGATTAGGAAAAAAAATTCAGGAGGCACAAAAGAGGAGGGAAATAAAGGGACACGCAAACTTCAGGCACAAGATCAAGAACACCCCCCTACGCCTTGTTGCTTGTCTTCAAAGAGTCACACACCTATATCTACACCAAGAAGCATCAACCAAAACTAATCCCTCTCTTCTTCTTAGGCCTCACCTTGATCGATCTTGGTATCTGAAGCTAGCGCTGCTGATGGCGCAATGCGGCGGCGACGTTTCGCGCCATCCGCCATCGTCGCGGAGGGCTCAGCAGGAGACCGTCGAGAGCCTCCGCCAGGGGCTGCTCGACGACGAGAAGTACCGCGCAATGTGCAGCGCGTTCGGCTGCCTCCAGGAGTGGCCGGACCTGAGCAGCATATGCTATACGGGCTTCGGCGCGCCGCCAGGCGTGGCGGCGGCGCAGGAGACAAGCAACGGCAACAGCTCCTTCTCCTGCAGCGGCGGCGGCGGCGGCGGCAGGAAGAGAAGACCAGATGCCTATCTCGACGGAAAGGTGAGGGATTTATGTATGCACGGCGCAAGAGCCTGTGTGTGACGTGTGCTGCTGCTGCAAGTTGAGCAAAGTCTTGGACTGACATGTGTGTGCTTGGCGAAAACTCTGTCAGGGTGACTGCAGCAACGTCTGCAAGAGACCGAGAGGGAAGCAGCAACTGTGTGATATCGATCAGATTGCAGCAGGGGTAGGGAAAGGGAAGCCGGACAGGCCAAAGCCAGGCACCAAGAAGAAGAAGGCGGAGCTGGCATTGTCCAAGGATTACCGGGCGGCGGCGGCGGCGGCGGCGACGGTGACCGCCGGCCAGAAAACCGACTACATCCAAGTCAGAGCCCGCCGCGGCCAGGCCACGGACAGCCACAGTCTCGCGGAACGGGTACTTAGAGCTCTGAATCAATGGACGTGTATATGATGTGCATCGCCATCGATGCTAGCTACAAAGCTTGTGTATGTTCTTGTTGCGAGAATCAACGACATGACAAAATTGTTAAATCCGCAGGTGAGGAGGGAGAGGATCAGCGAGAGGATGAGGTATCTGCAGGAGCTGGTGCCCGGGTGCAACAAGGTCACCGGCAAGGCAGGCATGCTTGACGAGATCATCAACTACGTGCAATCCCTGCAAAAGCAAGTCGAGGTACACAGCAACCCATCCAGCAGCCACCACTGCACTGCAGCTCCTGCACGCAGCCCTGCTTCTACTCCTTTCAGTGCTCATGGAAGGCTTCATGTTGTTTTTGCTTGCAGTTCTTGTCCATGAAGATCGCCGCTTCAAATCCGGTGGTGAACTTCAATATCGTGGAGGACCTGTTCGGCAGGCAGCTAAACCAGGCGTGCAACCCTGCAGCGCTGCCGATTGGGCAGTTGGATCCGTCCTGCATTCAGATGAGCCCCATGCAGCAGATGCAACCATCTGC